>JAQIUQ010003907.1:0-100695 GCA_030378365.1 Hybognathus amarus | reverse complement strand
TGTTCTTCGTTCAGTTACATCTGCTCCGAGCGCTCTTTGTTAGTTCTGGAACATCACCGCTGAGGCCGCTTAAAAACTCCATGAGTCCCTTTTCAAATTACATTTTATACAATTTTTATACAAAGAAATTCACTTAGAGGTGCTGTATGCCATTTTTAAACTTAAGTGATGTCAGATGCAGACAAGCGCTCATGTGTGTGATCGATCTAAGAGCGAGCAGTCACTACCGGTCACACCGAGACTTTCACGCGGCAAAATAGTCACACAACATGCTGAACTGGTGTAAACTCCCACTGCAGGGTAAATAATAGCCTTCTTTTTACCCAGCTGACGTAACTAATGCTCTATCTCGTCCATGATAAGTGTTACAGAAAACTAACTTAGCTAAACAGTGTGATGTCTATAGCATTCAGCATTTCTCTAACTTGTCTTAATATACTTCACAATCAGCAATGTAAACAGGTGAATGTACTGGTGTGGTGGCAAAATGGTTAGTGGACTCAACTGAACAGTTTTAGTGTAGCAGCTATCAGGTAAGTGATCAGAGTGACATCTGAACGTACTGAAATGTGTATAAACAATATAATCATCATGGGATGCAGCTAAGACTCAGCGCGTGCTGTCGTACCTGAACGAATAGAAATGTGTAGGGCGAACAGAAATATTCTTCCAGGACGCTACAGGACGAAGAGACATTTGTATCCGTGTTAGCAGCATTCTAAAGCATTTAGGCAAGGGATACGGAGGGTATTGCGCATAATTCTAATAGTTTCCCGGCAGGTCTTCTCCTGTTTATATTGGGGATATGCCGCAATAATAATAAACACAGATTATAAATTCAAATAATTTATTTTTGAGATAACTATCTGCCATACGCAATTCACACACACAGCCTGAGTGTTAGCGTGCCGCGTCTCCAACTCTTCTCTATTCAAAATGTGTTTGTGGAAACCAAGCATTAAGAGCGCTGCCGATAATCACACTCGCATTAGGGTAGGAGTCGGGACATGACGTATATTCACTTGCACGTAGGGCCAAGGAGTACACTCGTGAATGAAGTTTACATTTGCACGTGTTTTTAGTCTTACCATTTAAACATTAGAGCGATTTTTCTAAATTCAGCGAACTAATGAGTGCTACCTTCTGGGGATGATTTACTATATGGGCACATTATCACTGAATATCGCCTAAGGACACTCAGCAAAGTTATTTTTCGCAGTTTATATACTTTTAGTTACCGCAAAACTGTGTCGATTTGGTCTTTGTAGATTATTGATATAGTTTTCTAAAACATCATTTTGGTTTGTATTTAATAAGATTTAGCATTGAGAACGTATGCCAGTATGATGAACACAGAATCCATGCACTTGCTCTTAAAGTGACAGAGCAAACATATGCGGGAATTAGTTAACTTTTCTGTACCTAAAAACAACAAAGCTTTTAAAATGGATTTATAGGCTTAATAGCCTATGTATTAATTTGTTCAGACTAAAAATATTATCCAGTGTTTTCCATTAGATTAGTTTACTGCTATTCTCAATACTGGTGTTGAGACCTATTTCAAAACTTATTCTTTTCTTATCTTTATTCTATTGCATTTATTTGTGCAACTTTTTCAATTTAATTGAACAATTCAACAAACTTCGTGTTGTGTAAATTCTTAACAACATTACCATATAAACATGCAATAAACGCAAACATTTAGGCAATAAAACCAGTATTTTTCATCTCACAGTAGTTAAATCTATATCTATTAGTGTAAACTTATAAACATCATATTAACTGGTTAATAGATTTTTCTCTGGAAGTATGTAGGTTGGAAATTTTAGGAGATTCTAAATTAATGCATTTTACAGTTGAACTCAAATTTTAGTCACTGGAATTGTTTAGTAAACTAACAGCTATGATGATAATTAGCACAAGTACCAGAAACGGATTGTTTATTTTGGGGACGGTTAACATCACTTCAGACGGTTAAATTTTTTTGGGACGGTTTCCCAGAGGTTGAAAAACTCATCTGGAGCCTGGTGGGATGACAGACGTTAGTAGGTAGATCTTCTAGTCAGAAAATAATATAAGTTACATCCTAAAGCACCTCTTTTTTCTCCTTGGGAACATTCTTTTGTATTCATGTCATGTTTCATGTAGTTTACCTTGCTATTTCACTGAGACTTCTATGTTGATGACGTTTGATTGCAAAGTTCGATAGGAATTACACGTTTATTCGCGACTGACGAACTAGACAGATGATACTTATTTTTGTTCTCTTATAGAAGCTATATTGAGTCTGTGTTGTGCTGAGGGCGCGGACGTTTAGAGTTATCAAACTCCATGATAGCTGAAGTGCGCTGGTCACATTACTGCCTGTATTTATATAGATGGGCTCGAGGGCGCGTTAGTCATGTCACATCTGACGGATTTCGCAGGAAAATTAACAGAAAAGTATTCACTTATAAATATGGATGTAGGGCGTTACAAAGGTAATAAGCCAAACCGAAAAGTCAATCATGCGATCTGTGATTACAACCCTTCAAAAAACAGCAATGAAATAGAATTCATTTTTATAAAAAAGTTACATATAAAACCTTTAAAGAACTTTATTTACAACAATGTAATGAAGTTTTTAAAAAATCATGTCTGGCCATGTCTCCCGATATATACAGTGATCTCTATTTCATTAATCAACATAGATGGAAAAAAAAACAAAAAATTTAATGATATTGAAACTAAATGAGCTTATTATGGCTACAACACATATACAGACGCATTGTAAAAGTTATACACATTAATTCAATTTACACACATTGAAAAGGCTTTTGCTTGAGCATAGCCAAACATATGTGCAACATTATCAGTTCACTGAATAATTGTAAGTATCATTTATAATCATTATGGTACTAAATCATAATAAAGTCCTCAGATTTCCTTAGATAGTGGAAATTACAGAAGTTTTAAACATGTTTAAAAAATTCTAATGCATCTCAAGAAGGTTCTCAGGTTTTCAGCTTGTTGTTTCCTAGCACTTGCAACATGCAAGACAACTGATTTCCCACGCGGATTTCTTAAAGAATATCATCTGCTGAGTGAACAGCAAAAAAAATGAGTCTCACTGTCTACGCCCACACCTAAGTGTCTATTAATCGTCAAAATTCTTACTACTCGGTCGACATGATACATGATTAACATGATTGTCAATCACATTATATTTAAAAAACTGTTACATAAACAAATACTCTTCACCTTTGGCAAGTTTCACATTAAATTTTCAATTGTTAAAGTTTTGTGCATCAAAGTTGCATTTAAATAATTCATAAAGAGCCTGAAATATGATTGCAAATAGAATTGCCAGTCATCAGACCCAATATGATGTCAGAAGGCACCAGCAATATGAATTAAGGAATACGTGGTTGGATAGTAGTGACTGCCTGTTCATTGTCTTTGACGTGAGATCCTTCAGGAATGGCATGGACACAGCCTCTTCTCCACTGTGTTTCAAGGCCTTGGATAAAAACTCTACAACCTTTTCCTCTGGAACTAACTATCGAATTCCACAAAAGCTGATCGTCATTCTCATAAACTAAAATAGAAATAAAGAGACAAACAGATAAAGAAAAACTATAGTGTCAGCCTTGATGTGTGTGTGTGTGTGTGTGTGTGTGTGTGTGTGTGTGTGTGTGTGTGTGTGTGTGTGTGTGTGTGTGTGTGTGTGCATGTGGTGTGTGTGTAAGTGTAAGGTGCTGCAGAGAAACATATAAATCAGCATATTCGTTTTAGTTCTGATACCTTTTTCGTTGTCCTTATATTTACACAGGCCAACAGGAGTTTCTCAGCTTAGATGCATTGAAAACCAACCATGATCTCCTATGAATGAAATATGTCTGAAATCCATTTGAACTAAAACAATTTATAATTTGAAAGAAAATCATCTAGAGTCTACCTTTTTCCAATCTTCAGTAAATATGTAATCATCATCTTCAGATTCTTCTTAGTCCCTGTATAAAATACAAAGTGAATCAAAAGGTTCTAGTTAGACTGAATCTGTAACGCCATCTGCTGGTTCTACTAACCATCTACTAGATGGCATAAGTGAAAAACATTGTGCAAGTGTACATTTCTTACATTTGAAGTAATTGATATTACAAATAATATATGTGTAAGGTCAATAGATTTCTTTCATAAACATGAACAATCACTTTATGCTCAACAAGGCTGCCTTTGTAATTTAAATAATTAAATACATTTAATTGATTGCTGTGATGGCAAAGCTGATTTTTCTGCATCCATTTCTCCAATCTTCTGTGTGATTCTTCAATCATCATTCTAATATGATTTATTGTTCAGTAAGCATTTCTGATTATTAATACAGTATTTAATGTTGAAAACAGTTGTGCTGCTTAATATTTTTGTGAAAACATTTTCAGGACTGTTGAATAAACAAATAAAGACATGAACATTATCACCCATTAAAATGTATTACGTTTTTTTTTTTTTTTTTCTCAACGGCACATTTATTAAAACTACTTAAATGTCCTAAGTGAACTAAGTCCTAATCCTGCCTTAATCCAAGCTGTCTGTGAAACAATGCCTACAAACTTCTTTAACCTGTCACTTAAATCCATGGCGATAAACTGAATGGTAGAGTCTATGTCTAATGATATTTATTTATGTACAGAGTTCCTACACATTTTCTATTTTGGAATTCCATAATTTTCCAGACTCAAATTTCCAAACTGTAAACATATCTGTAGATTTTTCTGATCATATTTAACATAAAGGGTTCATACAGTAGGCTGTCGATATCAGTTGGAGGCTGATCAGTCGATGCCGTATTGGTCAACTGACATTCTAATGCCTCGTTTCCACTGAGCGGTACGGTACGGTTTGGATACGCATTTATTTGCGTTTCCTGTCAAAAGTTGTGAATGGTACCAGGAAAAGACAGAAGCCGTGCCCACTGTTTTGGGTACCCTTTCGTTGGGGTGCCTAGCACTAGGGCTGTAATCAACCAAAGAAATCCTTCAGTCGACCAAGGTTCTTGTCCTGTGCAGGGACGATCAGTCGAACTCAAAAAAATAGAACGGATGTTTCGATTCAAACATTTTTTAAACAATTGTCATAGAGCATTTATAAAAACAACAACAAAAACACAGCAAATCAATCAAAACTATAATAATAATACAATTCTTTGAAAATTAACAGTGATTTTTTAACTGCAGGTGAGGAGCTATGTCCCTCTGACAGTTCTATGCAGTGAGCCAGTCACAGTCGCGCACCTGATCGCACCACACGCTACAAAATAATATGACTGCTGTCTGCCACATAATGCAGAATCTTTAACAAAAGCTCTCGATTTATACAGGCTGTATTCTTTCTTTGTATTTTACAAAGCTATGGGTTAACTCTATTTGTTCTAGCCGATATCTTCTGTTAGGCAGTTTCAAACAACAGACAAAATAGCCTAAAAACAATCTGAAATCTCAAGCTCTGTAAGACGTGGCATATGCGTTTATTTTTCGTTTTGTTACACTATTTAGGCTACTTTCAAATGAGTCAAAGTCTACAAATAGAAACCCTATTAAGAAAACAATCTGTTGCAGTCAGCATGATGAAGCTCAGTTAAAAGAGCTGCTCACGTCTTTTCCGCAGGGCTAGAGTTCAAATTCGATCAGCACGCGAGATGTGGCCGCGCTCATAATGAAGCAGCACGGTCGCCACCGTCGCCTGCCTCCACAAAAATGTTAGCCAGACAAAAGATTTAGATTTCTTGGACATTCTGTCGACTAAAGTAGCGTGAACTGAATGAATACAGCAAAACTACCTACCGGTACATCCCTTACTAGAGGCGCGAGCAACAGCGCAGCCAGTAGAGATGCGGTTCCAGAGTGTGTTATGTGTGTTGCGCTTAAACTGTCGGCGCAAGTTATGGGGAAATAGACCCTAAGAGTAAAGCATAGTTAAGAGGATGAGGGATAAAACATAGGCTCCATTATATTTAGAATACAGTAATAAATAACTGCTTTATCTACAAGGAAATGAATATCAGAGAGTAAATCATATGAAATATGTATTTCTCTTGGCAAAAAAAAGCAAAAAAAAGAAAAAAATGCGGACTAGCAAACCAATAAGAATTTCAGTCGAGCCAAGACGGGCCATAGAAGGCTGGATTACAGTCGACCTAGACGACTAAAGTTGACAGCCCTACCTAGCACAGTGAGAAGGGTACTAAAAATAAAGCTGGTTAGCTGCAGAACGTGATAAATTTGGACAAATTTTGATCACTTGCGCGTGCTCGGGCATTAGAACCATACAGTTGAAATATAAAATTCTACTGTTATTGTGTCCACGAAATGTAGTTCTAAAGAGTTTTTAGGGCGGAAATTAGTTTTAAAGCTCAAATCTGTGGTTTATTTATAGATTTATGATAATTTGACTGAGAATCCATTTAGAGCGATCACCGCGCTAACGGCTCGTGTCCCTGCCTGGAACAGCCTTTCTCGGCTAGTAGTATGGGCCATTTTCCGCTGACTGGACGTCTCTGTAGTGGTTAAAATGCTCAATATAGTTCGTATTTGTATGGAATTGTAACAGGTGATATTTGTAGTAAATAAAATATATGATTGGTTACCTAGCAGAATAGCTTTGGAGAAGGCTGATGGAAGTTTTTCATATCTTTTTTGGCTGAATTATATATTTGACTGACTGAATCTGTTTCTTTATGTCTTTTAAGCTTTACTGTATATCTGTTTGTGCCCTACTTATACTTTTATATCCTAATAGTATCTATTGATAAAACTTGAATGCAACAAAAAGAATAATTTTATAATTTTTAAAATCTATTTACAAGAATGCGTACTCTTGTTTCTGCAGCCTTTCTCAAAATGAGATACCGCGGCACACTGGGGTGCCCTGACTGTGTAAGGGGATTCCCGCAGAAAAATTACGTGGGCTAAAAAAAAAATAAAATGAAGACGATCCTTCATTTATAAAATATTTTGATTTTACATGATTACATTCTTCTTTTAAACATATAAACGTCTTAATTAGTAAACCATTTTACAATAAATATATAAAATTAAGCATATAAAAATCCATCTCGCAGAAACACACACACAACTTGACGCAAGTGACGCAATCCATCACCAGGGCAGTTATGGCAGTTCAGACACCTCAGACTGAGCAGAAGCGTAAAAATGAACGTGAATTTAGGGCCACTTAGTTACAGCCTCATGGATTCAATTTTTTGAAAAAAAACCCCGCAAGAACCGACAGGTTTTACTGTAAAATAGAGACCCTCAGCCTTCTACTTCCTCCACCAGCTCTGAGTTCGGCACAAACCACAAACCCAAACGTTCAGACAAGGCTGAAATCAGGACATACATTGACAGTTACCTAAAATTTAGCTTCATCAGTACTGGGGAATACAACATGCCCTCTCCCATTGTGTCTAATATGCGGAATGAACAGAAGATAGTGGTGATGATTGTGGTCACCCCACCCCCGAGCTTGTGAGCGCATTTGCGCGCTGTGCACGCGTATGTGCGCGCAACATGAGTATGTGGGTGTGCATGCGCATGGCACGTGAAACAGAGCACTATGTGAAACATTCCTTGCTTGTTGGTGCATTTTTTCCAACGTGCATCTTTTTTCTTTATTAATTATATCTATATTTATTTCCATGTGGGCCCCTTTTTTATTTTTATTTTTAACTGCACCCTGCACTTCATAGTTTTCCTGGTATAGATTGCTTGGGTTGATATGGGCAGTCTACCTGCTTTATGGTTTATAGCATTCGTGTCTCTGATTAATTATTTTGTCAATTACTTTTGTAAAATTCTGTGTTTTAAAATTACTATAAAGTTGTTATTATTTTGTTATTGTAATTACAGTTCGTATTACTACTTCTATTACTGTTCTTGTCTAAATAAACAGTACATTTACATTTGGGTTATGCGGTGTTTTTAGATTTATATTTTTACACTCAGTACCTAAAATTTTATATTACACTTTGAAAAGTTGCCCTCAACTAAAAAGTTTGAGAAGGCTGGTTTATTGCAACATTTGTACCAATGAATGTGGATCAGCTACGTATTGCCTGATATGTTTAATGTACATTAAAAAGAGGGCAGGGTATGTTCTTATATTTGGTTCTGTTGTGAATATAGCAATTACATGTACATCCAGTAAATAATCAATCAGCTATGCGTTACCTGAATCACATTTTGTGTGCTTTATAATGTTTAAAATGTACTTGAAATGAAACTGAAAAAGCAGAGTGGTGTTTTGTGACATATTTGATTTTATTGTTGCCTGGAGATGTTGCATTGCACAAGAGTAAGCCAACTAACAGAGCCAGAAGGCGCTGCTTAAGTAGCAGGGATCATTCTCCTGAGTTAAAACTCTGAATTTCGGGTGCTTGGTATAAAACGCCTAATGCCAGCGCTTGTTCTACATGACAAACATGCTGAGACAAACAAGGGTGTCTGTGCTGTCTGTCATCCATTGTTTACTATGTTTGCTTTCTTCGCGCGGAAAATGACGTGAATGGCTCTTCCAAGCAAACACACCTATCAAGTGGACCTATTCAGAATTGAAAACGCAAGCCTGATCATCATGTCTTAAAATTTGATGCTGTGATACCGTACCCCTCAAGTGGAAGCAGAGGCATTATTAGTGAACCATCGTTTTTTTTTTTGCCAATGGGAATCAGTTTCAATGATTCACTCCTTTGATATTTATTCCTTTATAAAGCAGTTATTTATTCTGTATTCTAAATGTAATTAGCCTATGTTTTATCCCCAACTTTAAATGCGCAGCAGTTTCAGCGACCGCACACATGTAACGCACTCAGGAACCCGCACCTGGCTGGCTCCGACTGCTGCTCGACAGCTCGTGAGGGATGTCTTCCAAGTTAATGGTTAGTTCTGCTGTAGTCATTCAGTTCACAGCTACTAGCATTAGACAGAATGTCCGAGAATATCTAAATCTGTTTGTCTGGCTACATTTTTGTGGAGGTAGGCGACGGTGAGGCGGCGTTACTATATTATGACGCGTGCCTATTTGAAATCAAACTTCAGCAGCAAAAGATGTGAGCTCTTTAGCAAGCTTATAAGTACTGACTCAATAGATCTTTTTTCTTAAACATTTTGTACCTTGGCTTCATTTGAAAGTAGTCTCAAATAATCTAACAAAACCAAAATAAACTTTATGTGCTTATCTACAGACACAGCCTCAGGGTCAGGATTGTTTTTTTAGGCTATTTTGTCTGTTGTTTTAAAACGCAGAATTGGCTGGACAAAAGTTAACCCATAGCTTTGTAAGTAAAGAAGAATACAGCCTGTATGAACAGAGAGCTTTTGTTAGGATTTTCACTATGTGGCAGATAGCAGTTATATTATTTGTAGAGTGTGGTGTGATCAGGTGCGCGACTTAGTCACTATAGAGCTAGTGCTCCTCACTTTGCAGTTAAAAAAAAAATCACTTAATTTTCAGAAGAAGTTATATTATTATTATAGTTTTATTTATTTTTGATGTTTTTTCATTGTTGTTTTATAAATGCTCTATGACAGTTTGTTTGAAAAATGTTAAATCAAACATCCGTTTTTTTTTTTTTTAGTCGCTAGTCGTTTAACAGGACAAGACCTTCGTTTCAACTGTAAGACCTTGCAGTTAACTACGATACAAAACTGTGAAGTAAATTTTTTAGTTGTATGCTACAGCCTATCATAACATTCATTAGTATGTACCATCACCTTTTAAATGTTCTTTTCTCTATGGTTTCTCAAAGTGATGACATATTCTCGATTCTTTTATTTGTTAATTCTATATCATTTTCATTTCATATTTTTGGAAACTCAGGGGCAATGGTCTAAAACACATATTGATCCATACTTTGGTTTTACTTTTCCCATGATCTACTCAAATGTTAGAGCTACATGTATATCTAAAACCTTCCCTAAATAAAAATGTGTAACACAACAGTTGACCTTACAAGCTCTACACAACATGCTGTCTACACTTCTTGTATGAAATGAGCCTTTAGATATGAATATATCATATTGATAATGTAATATAATTTTATAATCAAACCTTCAAAGTAATTGGATAGCCGATGCCAGATAAGATTGAGGCTCTGCTGTGAGACACACTGCTAGGACGGAGGCTCATCACTGGACGACTGCACATTCCTCGTTCTCCTGATCAGAAAAGCTCGCACCTCTCCTCCTCCTCCTGACATCCACGACAGAAAACAGATTTACATTTATTTAACACAAAATCATACTCAGGAAGATACAATATACATTTGGATGGTTTCATATAGAATCTTACTTTTGAGTTTACTATAGCTGCTGCAAGTGTTACTCTGAAGTATCCTCCTCCTCTTTGAATCCTATCTCCATCCTCTTCCTCTGGGAACCCACCAGTGCTGTAGCCATATAACTTCAGAAGCTCCTACAGATGGGCATATCGCCCTCCTCAAAACATAGCTAAAATGAGACCTCTGAAATTTATTTAATGAGTCTAGAAAACAGCGCCCATTGTTCAGTAGGTCATCAATTTCGTGTGAGTCTCTCTCACTCAGCTTTTTTCCTACCTGTTGCCAAGTCCGCTCATCATCAAAGTCGTCGACAAGCATGTCTGCTGAAGGATTCAAAGTTCCCTGTCCTAATTCCTACACCACTTGGGATATACTCCTGTTTTATCACAGACATTTCTTTTATTAATTACTATAATTATATATTAATATTCAATATGTATGTATTTATATGTACATATGTGATATAAATTAAATACATTAAAAGTACACATTTACATCTAACATTATACAATAAAATAGAAGTGGGCTTTTACGTCTACTCTGAATTTTTGTTCTTGCTCATCAAATAAATTAATTTTAAATAAAAAATAACTTTAAATATTACCCTCAGTGCCCAAACCACTTAGGAGGAAGCTGAAAAAAAGTATTACATTTTAAATATTTGGCTTATAAATACGTCAACACTAACAACAAAAAACATGAGACAATTCTAGTTATGACCTGGTTATAAATTATAGTCCAGTGGGAAGCAAATAAGCTAAACCACATCAACCTACGTGTAAAAGACAGAAGTACAAATAACAGATGAGGAATAGGTTATAACTGATTAACAAGTGTTAGTTTCCTCAATAAAACAGAGGAATAAACTAGAGGTGAGTTAAGCGCAAAGAGGGCAACAAGTTAACAGCCTTAACTGCTAACACGTTCAATACAACACCTTAACTTTGTTTACTAACTATGTAAGCTGAATGTTAAAGAACACCATCCTAAACGTTAAAATTTAAAATTAAATTACATTGTAAACAGCTATGTTGGCAAGCACAGTGCATTATTTGCTGTAATTGTAATATTTTCTTCACCTCCGCCATGTTAGTTGTTGTTGTATAGGTTCTGTGAAGCCAGCAACACAGTCCAAAAGTGTCTCTGTCCTACAACTCTGAAAATGAGGAGGCTCGGACTATTATGATTCCCTACAAAATAAAAGTTCCTGTAAAAAAATTATCATTGTTCAAGAAATATTCGGTACTCTAATTTTTTACTCTCGGCACATTTTACCAAATCTACAATATCAATACTCAACCAGTTTGTAAAGACTAGAACTATGTCCAATAATTATGTGGATATGAACTTGAATTCATGCTTTTCAAAAGCAGCAGATTTGAATGTACTTCTGTATAAACATTACTTGAGACTTTTTTTCGGACATATTACTGTTACCTCTTCCCATGATTACTTTCCCCCTGATATTAATCTTAAGCGGTTTAGTTTGTATTTATTAGACAATTCATGTGATTCGGATCTACCGCAAATCATATAGAATTCAGACTGTATCGGGAAAGTAGTTTACGCAGATTTATTTTTAATTTTTACTGCCACAGAAGAAATGAGGCGATAGAGAACAAAAAGTTAAAAAAAGAAAAAGCATTTATTTAATTTATCCAAGTAAATGGTTTTATTTTAAATGTTATACATTTCCTGTTTATCACTGATACAATCACTGGACATTTGCAGACATAAAAGGAGTTGACAGAGGGAGTTTCTTGATAAAACTGTATAAAAACATGAAAAAATAACAATGAAAAGAACAAGTTGAACACAAAATATATCCGCAACAGAAATGCCTTCAAAGGCATAGGAGGATAAAAATGAACGCAAAAATGCACTTATAAACAAAATCTCTAGGCGATGGACAAATTCTTCAAAAGTGGATACATAAGATGGACATTCATTCAATAACTGCCCAATACATCAGGATATCCAGATGTAAAACATGTAGCACAAAACAATACTGAGAAAACCTGTAACGTTATCAAATGGTCCGAAATGCCAAAAACAATTATTAGAAGAAAAAAAATCTTCTGATTCAACCCAACCATAATGTTTAATAAAGACAGATCAAAATACTGAAATGTTCTTGTAACTTCCTATTTCAATGTAATTCGCAAAAACTAATACTCATTAAATCACTGACAACTGAAAAAACTGCAAACTGCTAAAGTGACATACTACACCATTTGCCTTTCAACAACCATGATTCCATCAGTACAAAAGCGAGAGATACTGCATTCCATTCCCGAATACAAAAAGCAGTTATAGATCTGTCAGGTTAAACATTAACACTGACAATGCTTAAAATATATTCCTCTTAAAGCTTATAGAATACTCTTGAGACACACATATGTTACCTTATTTTAAACACTCACATTCAATGTACCATTCAGTTTTGAAGGATCATTCATGTAAAATTCGACAGTACAGAACTGTCAAATAACTATTTTATAAAAGTATCGAAATAACTCCTTTCATAGCAAGGAAAACATTTTACCCAACAATAATACCAATTTACAATCTTAACAATAAAACAATCTCTCATAAAGAATAAATAGTCTTACGGACTAAAACAAATATTCAAAAGTTACTCTTCAACAGGCAATACAATGGGTGTTTCAACAATAATGACAGTCATCATTCCCATTGTATCATCAAGTGTCCAACATGCCAAGGAAAACAGTTTATTCCAATAATTTGTAACAGAAAACTTCTTCACAGAAGTAAAAAGTAACAGGCAAATATATACTCTGGAACAACATACGCTCACCTATAGGATTATTAGGAACACCATACTAATACTGTGTTTGACCCCTTTTTCCCTTCAGAACTGCCTTAATTCTAAGTGGCATTGATTCAACAAGGTGCTGAAACATTCTTGAGAATGTTGGCCCATATTGATAGGATAGCATCTTCCAGTTGATGAAGATTTGTGGGAATACAGATCCAGGCACAAAGCTCCCATTCCACCACATCCCAAATATGCTCTATTGGGTTGACACATATGTGGGGACATCTGTGGTTGACTGTGGGGGCCATTTTAGTACAGTGAACTTATTGTCATGTTCAAGAAACTAATTTAATGGTGCACTATCCGCTGCTGGAAGTAGCTATTAGAGGATGGGTACATGGTGGCCATAAAGGGATGGACATGGTCAGAAACAATGCTCAGGTAGGCCATGGCATTTTAGAATGCCCAATTGAGCACGGAAGGGCCTAAAGTGTGCCAAGAACATCCCACACCATTACACCACCACCACCAGCCTGCACAGTGGTAACAAGGCATGCATGGATCCACATTCTCATTCTGCTTTACGCCAAATTCTGACTCTACCATCTGAAATGTCTACGACAGAAATTGGACTCATCAGGACCAAACTCAACATTTTTCCAGTCTTCAACTGTCCAATTCTGGTGAGCTCTTTCAAATTGTAAGCCTATTTTCCTATTTGTAGCACAGATGAGAGATACCTGTTTGGGTCTTCTCGCTGCTTGTAGGCCATCTGCCTCAGAGGTTGTGCGTGTTGTGGCTTGCACAAATGCTTTGCTGCACACCTCGGTGTTAACGAGTGGTTATTTCAGTCAAAGTTGCTCTTCTATCAGCTTGAATCAGTCGGCCAATCTCCTCTGACCTCTAGCAACAAAGCATTTTGCCCACAGGACTGCCGCATCTGGATATTTCTCCCTTTTCACACCATTTTTGTAAACCCTAGAAATGGTTGTGCATGACAATCACAGAAACTGAGCAGATTGTGAAATCTCAAACCAACCGTCTGCACCAACAACCATGCCATGCTCAAAATTGCTAGAAGTCACCTTTCTCTTCCTATTCTGACATTCCGTTTGGAGTTCAGGAGATTGAAATGCATTGAAGCAACTGCCATGTGATTGGTTGATTAGATAATAGCGTGCATTATTGAGAATGGAACAGTTGTTCCAAATAGATCCTGTAGGTGAGTGTATATTCCAGAATGTTTGAAGCTCTTTACATTTGAGACAATGTCCTGCCTGCACCTGCTGCTAGCTTTTCACAGTCAGAATCTTTCTCATATCACAAAAACAAAAAAATCCTAGGAGTGACTTCTGCCAACCTTCTCTGGCAAGAAATAAAAAATACAGTGGTCATACAGCCACTTTCCCTTGACCTCTAGCTTGTTTAAATTCTCACTCTGTTTGTTGGTCTGCTCTCTGTGAAGGTAATGTAAGAATCACCCAACTGCCAAGCAATACTGAAAAGACAAATACATTTATCATTAGCGTCACAATGAATTCATGCATCCAGTGTTTCCCCTACCATGTTTTTTTTTGGACGTATCATGCCCTTAAGCTCCTGCGTTCAGAGTCCTCCCTGGGAAGGAGATAGTATATTCAGGGAGTGCATTGAGTAAAATTGAAAATGAAGAGCGTGCCTTTTAATTACACAAAAGCAAGTTGCTTAAACTCTACTTATATGAAATAAAGAACAACAAATTTTGTGAGCCCTATATATAATGAAAACGCAACGTTACTGGCAGAATCCACTAAAACAAAAAGTGAAATTTACCAGTGCTTTTGTCTTTTTTTATTACTAAATAAATACCAGTTCAGTATACTTGAAATTAAATCGCTACTGAAGACGTGTGTGATTATTAAACTGCAAAAAGACTATTTAAATCAGGAATCCTGCATGTTCAGTGTGAATGAATGGTGCAGACGACGCGCAGTTTCATTCGCACGTTGCCACACAAACACACTCAAGCACATGTGACGCTTGCGCTGTTTTTTGCCTATATGAGGACACGAATGCATGAACTTCATCTCCAGTCTCTAGATCCACTCTGAAAGCCACTTTGTGAGCATTTTTAACTGCTTCACATGAGAGACTATCATCAGTGTCATAAGTACAGAAACTCAAAGGTTCTTCACGGCAACCTGTGAAATTTAAAGTCAGGTTTAACTTGCCAGGAAATACATTACTGATGTACAGTAGATACATCTCAATGTAATAATAATAATACTAACACTAATAAAAATAAATTATCATTAAACTTTTAATGAATAATCACATCTTTTAATTTTAACACAAAAGCTCATTGTGGAACACGTTCTTTAAACAAAAAGTTTGTTTAATTTCATATGATTACAATAAATTAATGTTTTTGATTACCAGAAAAAAAAAAAAAACACCGAATTAGTGTGAAGGAAAAAAAAATCATGTTTTTTTATGTTGTACAAGTCTTATATTTGTAAGTTTAATGATATCAATTAATCAGACATGCTTTTTATTCAACCATCAAAATTGAGTCCAACATTTTTCAATTAAAACGGAAAAACAAAAACATTGATTTTTGGAAGAAGAAAAAATAAAAAACGATTTAATAGGGCCCTAAATGTGCATCAGGTGCGTTTTGCTTTTTTATGTTTTTCATTAATTTATGAAGCCACTTTAAACTTTGCGTTAAATGTTTATTTTATAATATCATCATATTTTGTTTCAGGCAATTAGCTAGAAAATCCCAACATCATCACTGCTAAATACCTATAAATACTGTGACCCTAACCCACCACACATCCATAACACACCCGCTCTGCGGCACTCAGAAGTTTCGGGGTCTACCGCCCCCCCCCTGCAAAAAATCCTAAGGGCAAACACTGGCATCCCCCTATCTGTTTCCTTCAGGTAAAAGCTCACTTCATACCTGATGTTCAGGACACAATGAAGTTAGTCCATGAGAAATGTAATCTCCACCAAACACCATTCCAATATACGTCACTAATATATTCTGCAGGGACAGAAAAGTCATTAATATAGCAAAAGCAGTCTTGGTATGCGATACTGTGTCTTGGTATTTTTAGAAACATTCTTTACCTTCAGGCAGCCGACAATGGTAGTAGTTCGACGCAGAGTTTATACTATAGTCAGAAGTACCAGTGAAGTACATTAGAAATGAACCTGCAAATGAAGAAACAAGAATAGAATGAATGTTGCTGAATGATGAATTCTAAAATCATGAATACTACAGTCAATTAATTAAATATTACAATTACAATATAATACAAATTTAATTAAACAGTTATGTGCAAACTGCGTAAACGGCATTAAACATTTACAGCATGCATCAACTTTGACAGTCCCATTATTTACCAAATACAACGTTTTTATTTCGACTTACCCCATTATACAAGAGAATAAATTGACTCATAAAAAGCACATCTGACCAGCCTTCATAATCGAAAGCCTAAGGAGGGGAAAAACATACATGTAATAGTGCTGCATGAAAAAAACATGACGCACTATAAAAACCAGAGTAATTGCCTTAGTTAATCATTACATTCACACAGAAACGTTTGTAAGATAAGAATGTAGGTCAAAATCTTAAAAATGTCACACAGTACACCAAGACTTTCCATATTAACCACAATTTTTCATTGCAATTGCAAAACAAATCTATTCAAATGGAGGGTTAAAAACAACAGAAATCTAAAAACTCTTAAAACAGGTGAAGGACTGGTCTACAGAGAATATACCTAAAGATAAAACTTCATAAGCTACTTACATTCAATCTGATAGTTACACTGACTGGTCTGATGGCTAGTCTGTGCATGACGCACTGCCTCCTGTGCTCTCTCCTTCCTGAAGCAGTGACTGCCAAATAAACTAGGCCTCCTGTGAACAAACTGAGCTACAATGAAATGAGGCATTCATGAGCAGGCCCTGTATCCTAGACCTCCAGAACAACTGAGCCTTGTGCTCACACTGCTGTATTTAACTAGCACACTTTTGGCTCAAGGAATTCAGTTGTCTCATGGGAAAGCATGCAGGGCAGGAACAGACATGCTGAAATCTGCTGTCAGTCAGCCTGCTATGGTTACAAAGAGATTTTATGACAAGCGTGCACAGTCATTCCAAACAGACTAACTGGTGTGTGTTCGCCCTGGCAATGTGAGCTCAGCTCAGGCTGCCAGCTGACCAGATGGTGTGTTCAGTGGTTGCAGATCAGTCTCTGGGTACTGTATGAGGTTTTGTTGAGAGAGATTGGGCCTGTTGAGCTGAAGACTGAGTCCTGAGAGTTAAGGTTAGACTGAGGCATAACAAACTCTATATATATATATATATATATATATATATATATATATATATATATATATATATAGTTTGATTCATGCTAACCTAAACCTTCTTAGTTCTCAGACTATAATTTTATAGCTATATATATATATATATATATATATATATATATATATATATATATATATATATATATATACACACACATAGAATAGCCTATAAAGACAGACATAAACAAACAGCAAACAAACTATAAAAATAAATAAATGAAGCAATTAAAATGTAAAATGTTATTTCTTTAATTTTACAAGGACGTGATGTGGAAAATCCACAAGTCAGGGACGGGCCAAGTAATTAAAACAAATAACATACCAATAATTTGTGGGTGAGTCACAAATGACTGATGATTGATTTTAAAAAAAGGCACAGGACATTCTATTCATGGTAACAACAACAACGTACGTAAACTACTTTCTTTCAGATGGCAACATTAGAAACCGATAGAGGACAAAGTATATGCCTACAACACCAACAATTTATACATATGGAATTCCAAAAAGAAAAACCCTACCTGATATATTGCTAGATAACTTTAGGCACTTAATTACAAAAAATATTACACAAGCTTAAATAAATGATTCTGATAAGTGTTTCCAACATTGTTAAAGTTTTAATTTTTCGTTCAGACACAAATTTGCCAGACATTTCATTAAGCTAAACAGTTAGATTGCACTTGTTAAAGAGGTTAGACTTCACCCGGAAAAAATATTATTGTGGGTCATAAATTCTAGCCTTCATTCATTCCACACACCATAATCCATTTGTTGGTCTTCAAAATTCTAAGGAATATTAAGATTTTGTTTTTTTTATTAAATATTGAAAGCTTTTAATACCCTCTATTATGACCGTACCAGTCATTCTAGCTTTCAGACCCAAAAAGGTGGTTAATATCATGAAGTAATCCATGTGACTTTAGATGGTTAAACCTCATTTATGAAGTGATGCAATGCTTGTTTAAAAACATTTTATTAATGCTTTTCTACATTTATAATATTCTTCATTGCTGCACTAACGACTAATTTTATCGCAACTAGTGTTGAATTCATAAACTAATATATAAAAAATATCTTATTTATTATTTCCTATAAAATTTGTCATTTTCTAAACTGCATTTAATTTGAACTTGACAAAAGGGCCCAGAATAAAAATGTCACCTGTTTGAAAAGCATTATCTATTAACAATTTAAGCATAAGTACTGGTTTGCCATTAACCATATGGCTCTACCATCTTAAACAAATGTTGCTGAGATTCTTTTAATCTGATTTTAATTGTAGCTCTTGTTCTGCCTTTAAATTACTGTAATAAATGTATTTAACTTAGGTACACATTTTTTTGTGTGTACAATTTTAGAAATAGTGGTTTGATAAAATCACTCTAATTGTAACTGCATTTTCTAGCTCTCTGAAACAATATGCATTGTGAAAAGCATTATCAATAAATTTGATGAAATGAAAGAAGTCTTGGACTAGCCTACTGACTTAATCTGCCTTATAATGACAATTGAATAAAAGCAGCAGGCACGCAAATATTAGCTGACGTTTTACGCTTGCGTGCATGGCGAGCCCGTGCCGCAGTTTGCTGTGTAAATGAAGCATCACGACAATTTACGCGCCTAGCCGATTATGATGTGTTCCATCAAATAAAACACATGCGGGATGAGCAGTGATGATTTACATTAGATTAAAGACGGAGGTCGGTCTGCATGAATCAGGACAACAAATTTGGAAATCCACTAGCCTCAGAGTAACTTGCCAAGCAGCAGAAGGCCACCTTATAGGACATATGCACCTGTGTGTTGTTCACACTCAGCTGCGCATAAATAGCACACAAGAATTAATTTTAAAAGAAAGCAATATCGCCCCGCATTCTGTTTTCTATAATGCACCGTGCAAGATGTGTGAGCGCCCGTTCACACATACTCCGTTTGCAGTTGATATGCGGTGCGTATTTTTCCGTACCCATGTAACAGGTTAAGCTCACAGCTGTTACGCGGATGCAGTCCGTGAATATCCGTTCCAGTTGCGTGCGTATACAGGCAGTGCAGAGTGATTTAACACCAAGGTTATTTCTGCTGTGCAAACAGCAGAAATAAAGTAAAATGCATGGCTCGTGAGTAAAATGGGACTTACAATTAACCTTCGATGTGGTGAGTTTCCACCATGATGCAGGCATTGTAGACAAATGTAGCCTGGTGATAATCTCTCCATAAAT
The DNA here is from genome assembly GCA_030378365.1 of Hybognathus amarus. NCBI lineage: Eukaryota > Metazoa > Chordata > Actinopteri > Cypriniformes > Leuciscidae > Hybognathus > Hybognathus amarus. Next base: position 81,012 of record JAQIUQ010003907.1, on the reverse strand, counting down.
GTTAGCCTATTTAATTGTTTCATCTTTTACTTTAAGACATTACTTAATATATATATATATATATATATATAGTAGTGCATGCATCGATTTAATCTTTAAACGTATGTGTCCATTCAGTTTGTAAAAGTGTACAAAGAGAATCGCAAAGCTGGCAAAACCTTTATTTTTAATAAAAGTTGCTGCATCAGGGTGGAACATATTTTGCGTGAGCAAAAACCAGGACACATGGCTCAGCAAACAAATGATTGCTTTCGAAGTTTACTCAAATATGCCTTATTAATTTCAAATATAGGCCTATTTAAAATAGGCTATGCTCCCTCTGTGAATAGAAAATTGTTATATTAAGTCACAAATTACAGAGTATGCTTCTGGAGGATAGGCTACTTCAAAATGTTTTATCTATGACAGGTTTAAAAAATAATGAATGAAATAATGATAAAGAATAATGTTATCGTTCTGTATTAGAAAAAATATATAAATATTAATTAACTAAAAAGAAATACCTTTCAAATTGAACAGAAATACCTCTCACAAGTCGCAATACAAGAACAGAATTAGTTTTCTTCCTCTTTATCCTGTTTTCTCATCCTCATCCTCTTTGCCCATCTCCTATATTTTGCTGTAAAAATCATCTTTGCCAGCAGTTTTTTTTTTTTTTTTGAAAACCGGACATCAGCTTTATAAAGGAGATCGGCCAGGCACAGGCACGTGAAACCAGGACATGTCCTGGGATAGCAAGTGTTTGTGGTACAGGCATACAGCACTGCAACGCAGCATATGTGAAAGCATTTAAGCGCATATACTCCTGTACGCATAACAGCAACACTCACCGCATACGCACTGCACACGAATTATGTGTGAATGGGCTTAAGATACACGGAAACGCACCAGGGTTCGGGCACAAAACCGGTCACGCTGAGCCTCGGACCGCACAAAGGAGCCCAAGTGTGAAAGCAGTCGCATTTTTATTTCAACGCAGTGAAGGAGGGGGAGGGGAAAAGGAGGAGTCGCAAATTAACCAGCAGGGTGTGCACAACGCACAGGACTGGTGTAATTATAGTAGAGCAATTCAAGACGGGAGAACCAATAATAAATATGCAGTAATTTTAGCGCAACCATGGACTAAAAAAAAGTCGTATATGAGGGGGTGATTTGCATGCATCATACGTCAACTAGTCAACTAAGTGGACAGTACTTCTGGGTTTGAAAGTGGTAGTTATATTAGGCTGTAAATGGAGAGAAAGAAACTCTCAGATTTTTAGTAAAGAAGATTCATTTTGTTGGAAAATCGACGGAAAGTCTTCTTTACATGTTGGAAAACAACCGGGCAAGCAATTAATTAACAGATTTTCTATTTTAGTGGGAGCGTTTTTAGTCACAGTGGTTAAAATAAGAATAAATGAGGATGTGATATTAAATGACTATAAGCATTGTATATAACAAACTAATAAAGCCTATATCCAGCCTGTGCTTCAACTAAATGTATTTTATTTATTTATTTATTGTATATATTTAGTGGTTTAACCTTGTGTTCCATATCTCCAGTGATGTGTGCTAAAACAAAGTTGAAGTATCATAAAATTAGAACTCTAATCAGCAGGCCATCTTCCAAGCTCCTATTGAAGAGAAAGACAACAAAGAAAAAAACAGAGACAGAAAAATAAGGTACAGTAATGCCATGTCATCGTTCCCTCTTCTCTCACACCTCTACTCTAGCTGCCTAAGGTTCAGCTAACTAAGATTAAAACAGAACAGAATGATTCACATTGACAGCTGTAAAGGCAGCACTTTTCGGAGACTGACATAATTTTCGCTCATTGTTGAATTTTTTCATGATAACTAAAAATCTTTCTATGTGCATCAACGTTCTTCAATAAAACTGTAACAAGTCGTGAAGTACTAGCTCTTTATCTGGAACCCTCAAATAGAACACATTCCAGTCCACATTTAGGCTAAGTAGGTAGGTCAGTTAATGCGATAAACCCTCTACATTACAAGCACTCTCCCGTTTACAACAAATTCAACCGTAGGAATATAATAATAATAATAAAGTCTTGCACTAAAATAGCTGATATGATATTTATGAACAACGAAAAACTTACTAAAGAATTGGATGCAGCAAAATTACAATAACGAAGCACTAAACAAAAAATGAAAAAAAATAAAATAAAAATAAAAAAAAACAGTAGTCAACATATAAATCCAAAAGGGGTTCCAGGTCTAGATGAGGTGGGAGTTACGGTAGCAAAAGAAATAAGCTTCTAACTCTTTAAAAGAAGGACAACATGCTTCCTAATTAAATTCACATGGAGACACCAAATTGACAATGCAGCAACCTGGAGAGTTGAGACATATCCTCAAAAACATGAAACAAAAGCAAATGCAAAGCAAAATAAAGAAATTTTGCAGTAAATTGCTTCATGAGATTAGCGAACATAAATAGCAATTTCAAAAGATGTAGGAGTGAAATTATGATGATTCAAGTTATTAAAATATAAAGATTGCTTAATTTTGTGCAAGCACAGAAGAGCAATATTTCTCAATTAAAAACTACGAAAACAGCTGCTTAAGGAGCACTCGAGGTCTTTGGTGAGACTTGATTTGAATGTGTTGCTTCTCCTTTAGAGTCAAGTTTTCTGTTACCACAAAAGCTGCCATTGGCAACAGTTAAGACATCGTTCATTAAAATGAACGTGTATCCTTGCAGGATTGCAAATGCAAGTCAGCACTGCAGAAAATATAAAGGCACTTCTCAAAACCTGAACATGAGTAGTCATTAAATGTGTGTGCATCTGTGTTGTGACACTGCCGAATTTCATTCTCTGTACAGTCATAAATAGCTATATACTTACAACAGAGATACAGGGCTCAATATTACTGGTACAAACAATGCATCACTGTGGGAAGGTTTTTTTTTTTTTACCTTGCAGCTACAAAGGCCCCTCTAAATCATAGTAAATACTGTAGAGCTGAACTGGTTAAGAAGAATTTCTTCCTGTAACAAGGGACATAATCAATATTGATTGGTTTTCTTCTAGTAATCAATGTTAATCAATTCAATAAGCTATCAGAAACTTTGTAATAGTCAATAGAGAACTTTGACTTTCTTTAACAAAGATAACCTCCGCCACCATTTGTAAAGAGATAGAAAACCCTCCTACAATACTGTAAACATTAAGGAGACTGGAGGAAGGAAAAAACTTAATGATTCAGGAGTATATATATATAAATGTATGACATAAAAGGCAAATATTTTTTAAAAGACTGGTACTGTATCATACTTCGGTATTTTTGTCCAAAAAGAGTCCTGTTATTGGTACACATATAGAAGGGTGGCAGAAGCCATCTTGGATTACAAGAAGCTAGATATTGAACAAGCAAGCTGAGAAGCAGACCCATTACAGAGCAGGGCTTGCGCGGTCTTGTCCTAGAGTAGACATGTGTTACTTTTGGGTGGGTGGGGTCCACACCTGTTGAAGGACAGAACACGTGACAACATGCAGAAGTGGATTAATGAACTAACACTCCTCACCTTTTTTGGTATGCTACCATCAAACTTCAGGGAAGGTGATTAGCCCTGAAGGCCTTTCCAACCCGTCATCACGACTACTGTTGCCAGCATCTGCAGAGGAATGTCACAAAATGTAAATGCTGCTCTGCTCTATTAATGTGTAAAGTCCAATATATGGCACTGATAAGTGAGAAAAACGTGTATCTGAAAAAAAAAGAAACTTACCTGCCCAATGCCAACACATATTGAAGAGGGAAACCTGTTTGGAAAGACTGTTTTTAGCAAAGGCTGAAGGTGTGGACGTTTTGATTAGTTTTTTTAATGTAAAAGTAGCATTATTTCTAACTAACTTTTGATTGCTATTATAAAAATGGACCATCACATTCACATGTAATGTGCTATTCATTGTGAAATGTTATTCTCCATCAATGACTCACTTTAGTCCATACCTAACACTTAACAGTTGCATGTTTATTTACATATGTACAATTATTTATATACCCTCTTGCAAGTTAAACAATGTATAGCCAGGTAATCGGCTCACTACTTGTACAAAAATTATTAAATGTGTTTTCGCCAAGCAACATGTATGTTCTTGAATCAACATTGTTGATCCTGAACCAACATTCCAAGCAACAAATTAAATTTGAGAGACAAGTTTACAAGATTATGTCCTGGTTCAATTCTTACATGAGCCTTATATTTTCCCTCTGATTTTAGGGATAAGTTATGGTTAAGTCCAGGGGTAACGTTAGGGCTAGTGTTTTCGATCAGGAATGTGTATATTGATCCAGGAACGTGTCTTACTTTGCTATACTGCTATAAATATTACAAAAATACCGCTAAAGAATCCTATAGAATAACATTTGATGGTATGTCTAACGGTGTTAACTGTTAACTCGACTTTTCGAAGGCATTGTAATAACATTTTGTTTGCGAGACAAATTCTTAGTTTCACAATGAATTTTCAAATAGGCAAATGGAAAACAGCGTTATTCCGTAACAGAATGATACTGCTGCAAAAACGAAGTTGCCAACTATCCCAAATATTCTGCAGACAGATAATCAAGCTCTTTAAAACATGCAGAGTATGTAACTCTATTTAAAGTCCTCTTACCTGTAATTAGTCAGAACGCTCTTGTTCACTACGACTATAAGGAAGGAGCTGATTCCATAAAAAACCGCGGCTGAAAGTTTGAAGAGTACCGTTAACTTTTGGTCCGCCATCCCTGCCACTTCATTCCCTAACTCACATTGCTTCAACATTCTGAACGCAGCGCCTTTCTTCCTCCCCACGTTGACAAATCTGAATTTCCGCCATGTTTACAGTGTTACGTAGGTTGTGACGACATATCTAGTTACCGTTCGAAAGTATGGTGTTCTCTGTCGCCATCCTGCGGCAACTGACTGAAAGCTATTTACTCAGCAGAGCGACTAGCAAGATCATCATGATGAACTGGAAATTTGAGAGATTTGCTATCTATATTAGCTTTTCTTAAATTATTTTTCATATTTATTATTCAGTAGCTAAACATCAGTTAACAAAACAGATTTTATTTTTGCATAAAAACATTACATTGATTAAAGCACAAAATGTTTCCTTATACTAACCTATCACTAGCACTCAAACTAGTATCAACTTTTAGGAAAATTGTATTTTAAATGACCTGGCAAATCCAGTAAAACAGAAAATGCTTTTGAAAGTAGTTTTTGAAAACAAAAGGCCTACTGATAAATGTAAGAAAGGGTCAATGCACTGTAAAAAATAATATATTTTCAAGATTTGTTATTATCACAACATTTTTTCTTTTGTCAAATCAACTTAAATAATTTATTTAGTTCAGATAACTTATTATTTTCAGTTTCTGATGATTAAATCAATCTCCGTTGTATTAACTCACTTTTTCCAGTTCAATCAACTTAAAATTTTAAGGCAACCAGGTTACTTAATTTTTTAGTTAAACCAATATTTTTTACAGTGTGTGATAGGCACCCAATAAATAAAAGATCCCAAAATTTTCAAGTTTGTTGTCTTGGACTGAAATCTGTCATAAAGAAAACAATAGACAACTGAAAGAAAATGTGTAGTGAAACTGTAGTGTTATACAACAACTGTAGTCAACCATTAGTTGTGCGGATGAGGGAATTGTACTTTGTTATCATGCTCTGCTTAGCGTAAGGGTCTTTTTAAAATTTTTACCTATAGAGACAGTTTTTTTTATTTATTTTATACATTCATATACAATATAAACATTTATAAATATGCTGACTGGTTCCGAACTGTTTGGGCTGGCTTTCTGCTTTTTTTTAAATTTTTTTAATTATTATTTTTTTTTTTGCGGAGGTGACTGGTCCACACCTGTTGAAGGAGCAGACATGACCATGAAACATAGAGCCGATTTTAGAGTTTCTTAGAGAAAATCTAAAGACATACAGTATCACTTCTAAGTTCTACTTTTTAAATGTGTTCCGAATTGAAGAGATTTGATACTCACTACAGATTAAATTATTTATTGAACACATACAATATTGTATACTTTTTAAGTCAAGCCATTTTGAGTCTTTTGATAAACCTTTTAAAATTCTAGACCATTTGTAGCCTATTGTAACATGTAACATATTAGAGCCACACTCTTAGAAAAAAGGGTTCTATATATGTAGCATAGGGTTCTTTACTCAACTCCAAAGGACATTTTATGCTAAAAAAGATTCAATAATGACAAGAAAGAACACTTTTGGCACAAAGGTACTTTAAAGGCTATTATTCATTCATATATTACATTATTCTGCAACATTGTGTAGTTGTTATTAAATTATTGTTTATTAAACTGATTTAGTAACTTAATATCACATTTTAATCATGCAGATTTTTGTAGGATAAAAACTGAAATGGCACTCTTAGTGTGATATTGATTAATTACATTTTAACCACCATATCTTAAATTTTGTGATCATTCACATGCATTGCATTTTTGGGGTTCCAAACACGTCAGCGCTTTAGAACCTTTTAAGGTTCTATATAGAACCTTTTCTTCTAAGAGTGCATGGCTAAAATGAATAAGCTTATATATTCTAGACGGTTTGACTAATTAAATTTTAGCAGAAAAAAATAAACCTTGTGAGAACCAGGCTCAGTCAGGAGCCAAGTACTCCTCTGGCCAAGCGAACCAATATGGTGTGATTGGTTCCTGGCTGCATCACAAGTCAGAATTGTGGGTTGATATCATTCGGAGTATTCAATTCAGCTCCATAGGCTTAAAGATCTGGATGCATTAGGCTGGCCCTTCCTCTGCCAATTATCTGATTTATCCTCGCAAAAAAAAAAAACAAAGAATGTATTATCTATATATACATGGAACAGGTAAGTGCCATGTAGTTCCTCCATCTTGAAAAACTATAATAGCAGAGAGGGACAAAAAGTATGCCAGCACGTTTCCCCTTTTCGTTTTTCTTTCAGAGGCAGCGTGACATGACTGAAAGCAGCAGAAACGGAGGAGCAGAGCAGTGAGAGGCCCTTGTCACTTTTATTTTTAATGGAGGACCATACCTATGCCGAGCCACTGGTATTCTCGTCACTTAATAAACCTGAGATTGAGCCACTGTAGTCACTCTGACTATTTTAACAATGTCTTTAATAACTTTTCTGGGCCGGCCAATTTCAATCCCTTATGAAGCCTATTGAGGAGTGATCCAGCTCCCAGATTTAATCAAAAATATCTTAATTTGTGTTCCGAAGATGAACGAAAGTCTTACAGGGTTAGAACAACATGAGGGTGAGTCATGAATCAGTGTAAATATTGTCTAGTTATATATCTAGATTTAAAAAAAAAAAAAAAGAAGTTATGTTGTTTTCCGGGACGGTACACTTGTGTCTTCACTGCCGTCTCTGCAGAAAAGAAAAAAAACAGAAAAAGAAACACCCCTTTTATGATGCTGCTCACTGATCTGATAACTCCTATTACTCTCCTTCAGAGACCGATATTGGGATCACTGCTGGTTTATCTGGTCTTTCGTTGCACTTGTAAATAAGCACACCATAGTCTGAAGAGTAGCTATTAATGGGTTGAGCCTTTATTTTCCCAGACCTTAAAGCTGCAATACCTAAGATTTTTGCATTAAAATATCCCAAAATCACAAGGCAAGTGTTATATATTTAGTTAAGATGATAACTTACAATATTCCAAATGTTTCAAGCAATGTTTAAAATCACGAGTAAATTGAGATTTTAATCAAGGAAACGGGGCGTGTGAGCAGGGGTGAGCTGGGAGTCGCCAGTCAATCACGTCATATCCGCGTTACCTCAGTTTCCGCTCGTACTACGTGTAGTCCTGGACAAATGCGGAAGTTGTAGTTGTGCGTTAGCGTCTATCAAGCAACAAACGTCAGCTTGTTTCGTGCATTTGTTATGGAATGGAGCACAATTATTCTTTTCAATTATTCTCGGAATGTGAACTGTTGGCTGTAAAGGGGGTCGCACACGGATGAGAAGTGCCGCGCCACGTCTAGGACAAAGTCCAGAATCGCACACCGGACGCGCACTTTCTCATCAGTGTATGGCCAGCAATATTGTTATGTTTAATGACATGAAAGGAAGATAATGTCTGTTCTATGTTATGATTGTACTGTACAATTAAATACAATTGTTGCTGAGTCTGCAGTCTGAAAATTTTACCTCAGAACATCCGTTAACTGAATGAATTGAGAATATCACTTGAAAAATCTAATAACATCAGTAATTGTCATTCAAGCAGCTGATTTCTGTAAATGAATGCAAAACTAAATGCATATTGCAGCATAGGGCGAAGTCAAGATCCATTAGCAACGATTTGACTTCAAACCCTCTCCACCATAGCTTTCGTCCAGTGACTCGTACAGTAACATCTGTGATAACTAATTTACTTTTAAACCTGACTTTTCTTGCGGCTATTTCAGTTTAATGAAAAACAAGCATGTCATTAAACGCAACATTTATAGAAACTCGAACTTTACCTCATCCATGACAACTAATTTTCGATTCCCGTCTGACTGATTTATCCACGGTGGAGTTGAAAACAACAGTTCCCATCATTCCACGTTCCTCCACGTCGTCATCAAGCAAAGCCGTTGTTGTTGTTTTGAATGTAGCGCCCTCTAGCGACATGCCAATCTTAGGTATTGTAGCTTTAACATGTCCTCAGTAGATTCAAGGTCTGCTGCATCCCCAGCGTGCATGTGGCTAACAGTGTTGAACACCATAAAATAAAAACCTGCAAATGCAAGAAGTGTAAAAGCACGGATAGCAAAACACCAGACCAAAACCAAGACATGATCAAGAACTTTAAATTCTATTTTTTTAGTACTTTTCACAATACATGTTTCAAAGCAGCTTCCCACTCAGCAAAATTATGCCTAAAAGACATCTTTTCAACGTCTTAGTCACAAAAGTCTGACGTTGAAAAGAAGTCCACTGAGGGGCCAGAATTAAATTAGAGATTACAGAGAAAGCCTAGAAAACAAAAGATCAGTGCAAGTGAATCACATAGTCACACACAGATATCAAGAATTTGGATATGGTTGATAACAATGGTGACAACCAAAACAAAAAAGTTTGGGAATCAAGGATGTTTTGTACTCTAAAATCTACCCTCCATGCATTGCAGCATGAGCTTTTTTTATTTATTGTCACCATTGTTGTGAATCATATGCAAAATCTTGGTCTGTGTGTGACTATATTTTACATTTTCTAAAAACATTGTGTAAACATGCTTTTTATCCACCTTCAAATAAGTGTTCATTTTAATGCCACTGGCCCAAATAATGCAGTTCCTCAAGATTGGTGGTTGTAAATTCCAGATATAAACACAAAAGTCTAAACACAACATAAAATGCTCACTTTATGTTGATTTGATCACCATCAACAAGGAGCTGATGACAGCCGAATTAACATTTTTACATATTTATTGTGTGCAATAACCGGCCAAAAAGAAAACCAGCAAGTTCTATAGGCTATACCAGACCAGGGAGGACAAAAGAATAATTGTACAGTGCCATGTTCTGCCAACACAAAGAAATGTATATTTCTAATAAGTATATAGAATATTTCTAACCCATTTTAACTAACCTATCTAATACAAAAGTAAAATGTAGAAAGAAAAGTCTTTAACATCCAAGACGTCATATACTTCCCTACTCTTCCTATCAAAACAAAAATTTCACACGAATGGCACATGCCCCTAAATCTAGTAGTGCGTCTAAACAAAATAAATCAAAACTAACTTACCTATTGATTCTTAAAAAATTAAAGGCACAATTTCATTCAAGTCAGTCATTTATAGCACACATTTGAGATTGCCCCTGAGATATTTTAAACAGGACTCCTTTTTCTAGGTATTAACAGTTAAAGAATCAGGTGCTGACTGATTTTCTGAAAAACGAATTGAGGTCATAAAAAACACACACACACACACACACACACACACACATTTTGTGCACGCTTGTTTTTATGCTACAAAATGAGGACATATGATTAAGTTGCTCTTTAAACTCTATTGACTTCTTTTCTTCATTTTTTAATGAGATATTTGATAAAATCATCTCATTATAGGTTATGAATCTTTCTCCCTGCTTCAAAAGATTTAAGAAGTAGTCTAGAGATAGATGACAAAGATAGATGACTCCTGAGCAAGCCGGACAGTATTGGAGTACATTTACTTGAGTACAGTACTTAAGTACAATTTTGAGGGTTCTGTACTTTACTCAAGTATAATTTTTGGGGAGTACTCATGACTTTACTCAAGTACATTTGAGAGGGAAATATTGTACTCTTTACTCCACTACATTTCTATAACCGTGAGTAAAAACTAACTACTTAAAAAAAATGGAAATAAGAAAAATCTCGGAAACCCTCAATTTGTTGTTTCGCTCTCGAAACGAATGTTATGAAACGGAGGCCAGCTAGTAGTTGCTGTGCGAGTAAACCTCACTCCCCTGATCTCAATAGGTGCTCTAGCGACAGACGCTCAGCGGCTGCAGTCTTTAGCCTCCTTGTAAGTGCGACTGACTCTCATGCCAGAGACACGGGTTCAAGACCCGCTCGGAGCGGCGTCGAGTAGGATCCGGGTGGAAGGGTTACATTGGTGCCGTGACCCGGATGAGAGTGAGGTTAAGGGGAGTGAGTGTAAAAGAGGCCGTGAAGAAGAGTGACAGATGTTGCTAAAAATCCCACACTGCACCTTTAAGTAAAGCAACATGGTAAAAAGGTAAATATATGACTTGATTTTACTTTAAATTCCTTTTACATTCTCCAAGGTATTGACATTAACATTTTTCATAACTCCATGTAGGACGTTTCTGTTCATAAATGTAAGCACTGTGGCAGTAGTATTACAATATTTAGAAAATGTACTCTTGTACTCTTGATACTCAAGTACTTTTAAAAACACGTACTTCAGTACTTTTACTCAAGTAGACATCTGACTGTAGTACTTTTACTTGTACTTGAGTAAAATTTAGCAAGGGGTATCTGTACTTTACTCAAGTAATAAAGCTGTGTACTCTGTCCGCCTCTGCTTCTGAGATAAAATCAGTAGATAGGTCAGCAATTGTGCAATCAATGTGACAAAGGATATGAGTAACAAGTAAATGTATTACATTTTAACATACAAATAATTATCCATCTTAATATTTCTTTATTTTATTCCTCCTTACTTTATGTAAGACGTGGTCTTTCCTGTGGTTTATCTGTACAAACTTATTGTGGGTCTGGCACCAACATGTTGTTTTCTTTTGTTTTGTTCTTTTCTAACTTCCCACACCTTTACAGTAAACATTCCCACCATATATGTGAAGTTAATTATTTATATTGTTTATTATTATAAACACTTCTACTTATTATACTGTTATTTCATGCATTCTTTAAATTACTCTTAATCTCAGATTCTCCATATCTATTTGTCAGTGGGTTTTCCCCAGAAACACTTTGAAGTTGAAGATGGAAACTAAAGTATAAAGAGATCAAAAATCTAGGGCAGGCAGGAAGGTTGTGTGGTGTTGTTTTCACACGCTAAGCACATGCCGAGAGGGAAAGCATTGAGGACATGGCTTATTTTGGATGTTCCAAAGCTTCATATTTTTCTATTACATTTTTTTAGTACGTCCAAGTATATATTTTTTATACATGAACAGACTATTTGTAAAATACAAGTTTGAAGATGAAAAGAGAAGGATTTGCTGAATTAATATGTATTGTTCTCATTTTCCTAATGTGACTTGATGTTACGTAAAGCAGCTAATGCATGTTTTTGATGGCAACAGCAGAGGAGCCCAAATGGAGAAATCACTGTTTCTGAGTGCATTAGCCAAGGTTTGTAAAAGTCTTTTTACACAATAGCTGACATATGCCCTTCTTCTGCCTAGATATGATTTATTATATCTTTCAATTACATATTTTTTTCAACATTATTCTGCTATGTGTGACTTTAAAGGTAAAGTTAATGTAATATCTGCATATTGTAGTTCATGTTTGCTCTACAGAGTCTGACTGTTTAATTGCACATAATAAATAAACGGTGCTGACTAAAAATGTGGTTTAGTAAGAAGGATGAAACAGACTTTCAGAGTTTCAGTACAGGCAAAAATACCACAGATCTAGGTCATTGGCCCTTAAAAGAGCAAGGCAAGTCTGAGAAAACTAGGTTGACATGAACAAGACTACAGCTTGTAACATTAAGTAGCCTATCGCTTATGAGAATGCTGACTGTATAAGCATATTGCAAGCGTATCATTGGTAACGTTTCTCTTTGGTGGGTTTTTTACGCTTTTGATATTTATATGGGCGCAGATGTGACCCCTTTTATGCGACATCCTCATGCAAGGTAACCTCATTTCTTTCTGACGACATGCTGGTTTGTTTCAGAAAAGGCAGCAGAACAAACTGAAGGACTAGGCATGAAGTGTAGGAAAGAATATTTGATTCAATGTTCACTGATAATCACAGAGACCCAGAAAGGCATGACATGGATTTTGTCATCAGAGTCTGGCAACTGGTCTTTTTACTCCTCTTCAGCAGCAAATTCTGTGGTGAGTTAAGTTATTGTGATTGTTCTATTGATGCGTTCCTTGATCAAGCTCATATTAATAGTGCTTTCTCTCTGCTTAGACTGCTACACAATCAGATGTGTTGGAAAGTTGATAGTAGACTCGGATGTCATCCCCATGGGCTCCAACTTGACTGTAGTCTGCCAATCAGACACTAGGCACTGTGGCAGACTCTTTGCCATAGATTATAACAGAAAGACCATTTTCGAAGCAATGTGAATTGCTCTGTAATAAAAACACAAATATTCATCAATCAGCCCAAATTTTCACTACTCTGCAAGGTGAAGGAGGAGACACATGGCACAATGTTTGCGCAGAGATCTCCCAAGCTGGCTGTAAGTTTGTGTGTGTTTACTCTGTATTCATATGAAGAGTTCAGATGCAAAAGCCTCTAAATGCCATTTGAAATTTTCTTCTAAAATGACCATTTTTATCAAACTTGTATATTTAAGTTCAGTAATTTCACTTAAATGACAATTAATGAGTAATACTTCATTTGCCATTTCAAAGTGAAATTACTGAACTTTAATATACAAGCTTGATAAAAATGATCATTTTAGAAGAAAATTTCAAATGGCACTTAATTCTTGCATCTGAACTCTTCATATATGGGCAAGGACACATTTATTATTTTAGCTCATTTTATGGTAACACTTTACAATAAGGTTACATTAGTTACTGCATTAGTTGACATGAACTAACAATGAACAACACCTCTGTTCAGCATTAGTTCATATTTGTTAATGTTAACTCACATATGTACTGATGCATCAATTCACATTAACGACGCATGGTTACACTTAGTTAACATGAACTAACCATGAACAATGCCTGTAAATAGCTTTACTGTTTTGTAAGGTTAACTTACTGTATTTACATAAGTTTACGTAGCAGTTGACACACACTAAGGATGAACATTTCTAACTCATTATGTTACCCTAAATTTAAAAATACTGTTGTGTACCTTATCAACACACTTTCATATTTACAGGGCATTGATTTGCATAATTCTACAGCGGAAAAAAATATGTTGTTCATGCTTATCCGCACTTTACTATCGTTACTTGCATTCAAATAAGTATTTGAAAGAGTTCAGATGCAAAAGCCTCTAAGTGCCATTTGAAATTTTCTTCTAAAATGATCATTTTTATCAAGCTTGTGTATTAAAGTTCAGTAATTTCACTTAAATGGCAATGAAGATTACCTATTAATTGTCATTTAAGTGAAATTACTGAACTTAAATATACAAGCTTGATAAAAATGGTCATTTTAGAAGAAAATTTCAACTGGCATTTAGAGGCTTTTGCATCTGAACTCTTTCATTTATTAATGGATTGAGTGAAAACTGTACACTATTTTCAACAATAACTGATGTGTTACTAATATTGTAGAGTCTTTTATTAACATGACTTTCCATTAATAAAGCATTTATTAATGGAATTTATGAACCTTATTGTAAAGTGTACACTGTTCAACATTAACTAATATTTGTTTTCCGCTGTTAGAATTATGTTTACCAACATATCAATGCCTTATAAATGCCTTATTTTCAACATGGTGAGTTAGAAATGTTCATATGGTGTTTGTCAACTGCTATGTAAACTAATGTAAATATGTACAGTTAACCTTAGAAAACGCAAAGGCATTGTTCACGTTAACTAATGCATTAACTAATGTTAACTAACCGTGCTGTTAATGTGAAATGATGCATTACTGCATGTGAGTTAATGTTAACAAATATGAACTAATGCTGAACAGAGGTGTTGTTCATGGTTAGTTCATGTTAACTAATGCAATAACTAATGGAGCCTTATTGTAAAGTGTTACCCATTTTATTAAAGTCAAAAAATGTATTGACTAAATCAATCTGACTAAATGTAAATGATTTTTAAGGGTTAAAAGAAGAAAAAAGACTTCTTTTGAGTAGATCAAGTACATAAAAATATAAAATACATGAATCAAAGTTCTGTGACATTTCTAATTATTTGAATTTGCGTGAAAGTATATTGTAATAATGCGGTCATGATGCTAATAATTTGTTTTTCTTTTGTTCAAAGTTATAGATAGTTGTGAAAATGACAATTAACAGTTTTTGGTTAATAATATCAGCTATTAATTCATTTTCTGCTTTAGACCCTCCAGGTAAACCGAATATCAGCTGCGTCACACACCAACATTCGGAGTTTGTTAACTGCTCTCTGACGGTCACAACCAAAACACATTTATCTACAAACTTCAGTGTGACATTTCAGTAAGTACGTCCTATTTGGACAGTTTGATAACATCAAGTAGCCTATATGTCTTATAGAATGTAGCTATTATTAATGTAATATAGAATGAGACTTTGTCTTTTCTCAAACATTAAAGATCGAAACAGCCTTTCTTCTACTTTATCTTTCTTCAATGTCTTTCTCTCGTTTGCAAAGCAACAGTACATCTCAATTTCTCCTGTATAAGATGAACCAGGACCATAATTTCTCTATTAAACGATCGCTGTTTGATGACAACCTGAATTACACAGTCCATGTAAGAGGTCAAAATGCATTAGGAGAGTCGCACTATAATTTCCCCTTCTCGATTTGGGACATTGGTGAGAGACTAAACTACAGACACTTACTCATTTCTGAAGCACTTTCTCATTTTGATCATATCATGATCTCTTTGTCTTCTGCTCAGTAAAAGTGGTATGATGTTTTGACATACCAGCTGTGCATAATTGTCTAGCCTCAATCATATGTTGATGATATTGTTTTTATTCAGTGATTCCAAGCACTCCAGAGATAACACAAAGTTGTGTTTGAAAATGAGAGCTCTTTCTCCTACAATATACTGGAATGGCTCAGAAGATGAACTGAAACCAAGTATAAGGTTCAGAAGAGCGCATAAAGATCAGGACTGGGTGAGAGGATTTGTGAAAAATGTGTACTGGTTTAAAGCAAGTTGTTCAATAGCAAGTTAATTTTTGCTTTTGTATTTGATCAGGACCTGGGAAGAGTAACAGAGCTCCGAGCTGGATGCATTTTGATGAAGGAAACTTTAAAGCCGCTAGTGCTCTATCAGTTTGAGCTGAGAGTTTGTGTTACTTCAACAAACTGCAGCATTTGGAGTCATCCCTTCAATACAACCAACCCTGGAATAGGTAATTGATTAACATTTATTTTTACATTTTCAATAGTCAGATGAAGTAGTTAAATGTGTTTACCTGCAAATGTTTTGATAAAAGATTGTTTTAAAATGCTCTAGCACCCTCACGCAAACTTGATGCGTGGAGAGTCATCAACAGGAACAGTGCACAAGGACTTCAGAATGTCACAGTGATGTGGAAGGTAACAGCACCACCTACTGGACAGAAAGTAGTTCACTTTTGAAAAAACTTTTGCTGATCATATACTCAGCCCTACCAGCCTGTTCTCATGTAAATGCGTCTCTATAACACGCATGTGTATTGTCGTGTAATATATACGTGAAAATTTGTTTTTACGTGCATATGAGATGCAGTTTTTGTTGTGCAATTGATACGCAGTTCATTTGCGTATAATACACATGCACCCCACACCACTAATTCTAGCAAGTGTCTAATACACACGCACCCCACACCTAAACTTAACCTAACCAACCAATGCGCATCATATGCACGTAAAAACTCACTTTAGCGTATATATTACACGACAATACACATGCGTGCTATAAAGACGCATTTGGTGTGATCAGGTTGGTCCTACGGTGGCGTATTGCATTCACTTGAAGAAAAAAAATCTACTCTGTTTTTCTGAATTAACGAGCTAATTTTTCATGAGAAAAATTTTTTTGCTCTGTTTTTCTGAATTAACGAGTTAATTTTTCATGAGAAAATTTTTTTGCTCTGTTTTTCTGAATTAACGAGTTAATTTTTCATGAGAAAATTTTTTTGCTCTGTTTTTCTGAATTAACGAGTTAATTTTTCATGAGAAAAAAATTTTTTGCTCTGTTTTTCTGAATTAACGAGTAAATTTTTCATGAGAAATTTTTTTTGCTCTGTTTTTCTGAATTAATGAGTTAATTTTTCATGGAAATTTTTTTGCTCTGTTTTTCTGAATGAAAATTTTTTCTTATGAAAAATTAAGTCGTTAATTCAGAAAAACAGAGCAAAAACTTTTTTTCTCATGAAAAATTAAGTCGTTAATTCAGAAAAACAGAGCAAAAACTTTTTTTCTAATGAAAAATTAAGTCATTAATTCAGAAAAACAGAGCACAAACTGTTTTTCTCATGAAAAATGAACTCGTTAATTCAGAAAAACAGAGCAAAAAAAAATTTTCGCATGAAAAATGAACTCATTAATTCAGAAAAAACAGAGTAGATTTTTTTTTCTTCAGAGTGAATGCAATACGCCACCGTACAGCCCCATGTCATCCAAGATATCCATGTCATTCTTTCTTCAGTCGAAAAGAAATTAAGGTTTTTGATGAAAACATTCCAGCACTTTACTCCATAATAATGCACTTCAGTGGGAACCAAACGGTTCAAGGTCCAAAAGACACTTTCAGTGCAAACTGCAAACTGTTCAAAGGGCTTTAAACGATTCCAGGCGATGAATAAGGGTCTTATCAAGCGAAACAATCGCTCATTTAATAAATAAATAACAAAGTTTAAGTTTTATAAGCTCAAATGCTCGCCTTGCTCTGTTCTATGACGCACGTTTGTTACTCTCCTGTTCGAACTCGTTCATCAAAATGAACAAATCTTTTTCGAGTCATTTGGTTCATTCAACGAATGAAATGAACAAATTGATGAAAGATAGAAAGACATGGACATCGTGGATGACATGTGTGTGAGTAAATTATCAGCAAAAGTTTTTTGAAAAGTGAACTACTCCTTTAAGGAGTTTGATTTCAAAGGAAAAACTGTTCAATATACACAACCATAAACAGTTTGGGTTGATACATTTTTATGAAATATTTTTTTTCTTTTAAGCTCACCAAGTCTAAATTTGGTCAAAAATAATGTTGTGAAGTATTTTTTACTATTTAAAATAATAGTTTTCTATTTGAATATATTTCATAATATAATTTATTCATGTGATTTTCAGCATCATTACTCTAGTCTTTAGCATGATCCTTCAGAAATCATTCTAATGCTGATTTGCTTCTTAAGAAACTTTATTTTCATATAAAAATAGTTGGAAATGGATGTGATGCTTAATATGTATACCTTGATATTTTTTCATGATTATTTGAAGAATAGAAAGTTCAAAAGAACAACATTTATTTAATATAATAAATATAAAAATAAAACTTATTTCTGAATGTTCTCTTAACATTCACAATGTCCAGTTTTTTAATGTTTTAAAGTTTTTTCTAAACGTTTTTTGCAAACGTTAAGTGAACATTCGATTTTATCATTCCTCAATGTTAATTATGAATGTGATTTTGAAACAAGTCGTAACATTTAAAAAATGTTAGATGAACATCCAACTAATACATTTCAGAAAAAAAATGTTCCATGACCGATATATAAATAACTTTTTGTGCTAACTTTTTGAGACCAGGTAACTTTTTTTTAATTGTTTTAAACAAAAAGGAGATGGATACAATATAAAATAGTTAGGAAATAAACTATCAAATCAAATTATGTGGCACAATTTTCATATAATTCAAAAAGGGTTTCCAGATTGTATCAAATAATTCACTCCTGCCCCTCATTGAATATGTGGTCTTCTCTAAAAGTACACAGCTACAAACCTCCAACAATCCAATTCGCAACATTTTATTTCAAAGCAAGGAAATGAAGCTATTATTAACCACATTTCAGCACATTATAGATGATGGAGGTTAAACTTGGTAAATTTTACCTATTATAAAACACATCTGTAAAATAAATTCCATGAATTTGTGACATAATTTCAAAACTTGCACCCCAAACACCTTCATTTTAGGATACAACCAGGTAGAATGAAAAGAAAAATGTTCCTTTTTCCATACCACATCTAAAGCAGAGTGGGGAAAATAAAGACCAGATAACTTTGGACAAACTTCTATTAACTTTACAAATTGAAAACCATGACAGAATCTTGAATGTTCCCTGTTAGCTGGGTTTTATTAGTCTGTACACTTACTTTATATTATAATAGCTTTTATGTGAGGAACAGACTGAAACTAACTTTTTCTATCCACTCGAGAACTGCTGCAGTCAGTTAGTTTGTGTACCAGATCAGTCCAGTTTGTAAATTAATCATTCAGTCGCATTTGTGAGCCACATCAGGCAGGTCATTGAGAGAACTGACTAAAAAGAATGGTTTGTAAAGTCATATAGGAAAAAAAAACATTATCACAGCCCTTTGCCCTCAACATGAACTCACTTGCTGACTATGTATTTCTCTTGCATCTTCCAGCACTATAAACCAGGAAATTACAGTGGAGATTTGTTATATTACAAGTTATCTTACATAGAAGAAGGCAAGATCCATGAACAGAACTGCTCAGCTCATGTCACCAATCAGACACTTCAGCTGAGCGTAGCAGAGGTTAAGGTGAATGCTGTGACATCAGCTGGGTCCTCCCCACCCACACGTGTGAGCTTGATATGGACAGGTGAGAAACAGTTAGGTCTAACACAGAAAGTGTCACACCTCATCTACGCATTCTGCATCAGAAAAAAAAGTCCTACATTTCTCTCTTTGTGTTTGTGTCACAGATAAACTAGCCCCTAATATAACATATTCAGTTCCAGCAGCAGGGGGCGGTGTGCTTCTAGCATGGAACATGACTCATTACATTGAGGAAGTGGAGGGCATTCTGGGCTTTGTTGTACAGTGGCAACAAAACCAAGGGCACTTAGAGAATGGAAGAGATTAGGAAAAGACTGCAATTTTACATTGCTACAAGGTAAGAAATATATATATATATTTCAAAATTCTAGTTCTATTGATCTTAAAATCTAGGAGTTAAAATCATTTTAAAAGGGTTTGAAAAACACAGTAGCTTATGTTATGTAGATTGTTGTAGTTAAAGGAGCTGTATGTAAGAAATTGTATTTAAAATAATAATAAAATGGCCCTGATATATCACTAGACATTAAGAAATCATGTTCATTTCAAATACTTATATCACTGACAACAGTAGTCCAGCCAGGATATTGTCATTTAAAAAGTAAAGTTGCAGCCCTCAACTGATGTTGATGTTGTCATGTTGTGTTTTGGTATGATGCTGCACCCTCCACCGATCTACCAGTCAGCCGCTACAAATGTGTCAGATAAAAAATGTTGGATCCTGCCGCCTGTCTGGCAACCTCGAGTTGGGGGGAAGGGGATGCACTGCTCTACGGTATTTTGAATGTTATTGTAGTACCAGTTTTGGCCACAATCTTACATACAGCTCCTTTAACATAATGATGTCCATTATGTAGCACTTGATCCAGTAATAACAGTTTCTCTTCTATTAGCCTATATATATATATATTTTTTTTTATGTAGATGTACTGCATTAGATTAAACTGAGCATAGCAGGTCATAGCACTTGCATATTGTTGTCCTACTGTTAGTTTAAGTGTTTCTATTGTTCTCATTTGTAAGTCGCTTTGGATAAAAGCGTCTGCTAAATGAATAAATGTATGTAATCTAAGTTTTATTATAAAGTCCTTAAACAATTCTGAACTCGCAGGTTTGCAAGCCGGTGTCCTGTATAACATTTCATTATATGCTGAAGAAGCCAGTGGAGTTTCAAAACCAACATTTGTTCAGGTTTATGCCAGGGAAAAGAGTAAGTTCATGATCACTTGTATATTTGCAGTTTATATATATATATATATATATATATATATATATATATATATATATATATATATATATATATATATATATATATATATATATATATATGAATGAAGAGTTCAGATGCAAAAGCCTCTAAATGCCATTTGAAATTTTCTTCTAAAATGACCATTTTATCAAGCTTGTATATTTAAGTTCAGTAATTTCACTTAAATGACAATTAATAGGTAATCTTCATTGTCATTTAAGTGAAATTACTGAACTTTAATATACAAGCTTGATAAAAAGGATCATTTTAGAAGAAAATTTCAAATGGCACTTAGAGGCTTTTGCATCTGAACATATACATATACATATATATATATATATATATATATATATATATATATATATATATATATAAAATATATATATATATATATATATATATATATATATATATATATATATATATAATATATATATATATATATATATATATATATATATATATATATATATATATATATATATATATATATATATATATATATATTATATTAATAATCATTTTAAAACATAACTTATTCCTTTGATGGCAAAGGAGAGTTCTTAGCATCATTTCTTCTAAATCACTCTAATATGCTTATTTATTGCTCAGGATTGATTATTATCAATGTTAAAAAACAGTTTTATTTTATTCTTTGGTTAATAGAAAGTTCAATACAATTTTGTGTTATGTTGTAAATTTCGGTCACTAACTGATGCATCCTTGTTGAATGAAAGTAAAAAATCAGACCAACTTTTGAACGGTAGTGCACATAAACATTGTACAAAACAGTTCATGTTACACCTCATATAAGTATGGATGAGGTGTCTATTTTAAATTTTTTGTTTTTCATATTTATAATACAGCTTATAACTAATTATATTTGACTCTATTAAGTTATACATTTGATTAAAAATATTACAATTACTTAATTTAGTAATATAAGTACTATTTACTAATATGGTTTCAAAACATTAGGCCAAATATTTATTACAAAACAACAACCAAAAAGTACAGCAATAATAATCCTTCCCTCCAAATTGCCACAAGAGGGCAGTAACAGAGAATTTTTCAAAAGTTAGTCAGTTTATGAGTAGGTTGTAAATACAAATAGTTAAAGTTTATATAAATTGTTTACCATTTTGCTACTCAGTGATTGAAGATGCACCTAATGCACCTCTTTGTTCATTTTATTTTAGAGCCGCTATCCGGTCCATATGTATCAATTACGACTGTGGGGGAAAAGCAGATTTTGATTCAATGGGACAAGCTCGCTCAAGAAGAACAAAGGGGAATTATCAAAAACTACAGCATTTATTTCCAGAGACATAGAGACAAGAGACTTATTCTGTACGGTAAGTAAAACAGTTGTCTGTGAGTGTGTCAACTTGTCTTAGCTGTGGTTTATGTCCGATTGTGGCTGAGGGAGGAGTCACATGGTTTGTACACAGAGAATCAGAACTTTAGTTGTTGTTTTTTTAACACTGTCTCAACATTTTTTTTAAAACACCTCAGGTGTCTTTAACCTCACCCCACAAATTATGCAGTGCACATTCATGCATTTAGCCCAGTGGAAAGACTCTACCTGTCTTTGGTTTGAGACTCATCACTGTCACACCCACAGTTTGGCAGCAGGGTTTTCCACCATTTACTGAAAAGGTTCACATCCTCTTCCAGTAAAACCACTCCCCTACACTTCTACACTTCTACACTTCTACATTACAGTTCTAAAACAGATGAGAGTGTTTTCTGAGCTAATACTGCAAAACATTTAGTGTAAATAAGCTGTGGAAATAAGTGTAAAATTGATTTTGGAAGCATCTAACATGGGAAGCACCTTTAAAAGGTTTCGGTTGTATAACTTGTTGTTGCATTGAATTATTCTTAAACAATATTCTTAAAAAATAAATAAAAATAAAAAATAAATAAATAAAAAATAAATAAATATATATATATATATATATATATATATATATATATATATATATATATATATATATATATATATATATATATATATATATATATATATATATATACACATATATATATATATATATATATATATATATATATATATATATATATATATATATATATATATATATATATATATATACATATGCACACACACACACAACAGCCTAATCCCAAACTGATGTGTTTTTTTGCTGGTCTCCAAGCCTGGACAAGCTAGGGTTCAGACAGCTGATCTACTAGCCTCTCCAGCTAAAAAGTGCCCAAAACTCTTCTAAATCCAACCAAGAGACCAGCTGGACCAGCAACATCTGAAGCTGAAGTACAGCTTAGCTAGCATAGCAAGGCTGGGTGAGAAGCATAAACCAGAAAAAAAAAACAAAAGTTAAATTAGCCAAGACCAGCAAACCAGCTTAGACTGTTATACACAGTTTTGTTTTTTTCAGCACTACTGTTTAAAAATTTGGGATTATATTACTATTTCTTTTAACAAAGTCTCTTATGCTCACCAAGGCTGCATTTATTTGATAAAAAAAACAACAAATCAGGGAAAACAGTATTGTGAAATATGATTACAATACTAAATCACTGTTTTATATTTTAAAATATTAAATTTATTCCTGTCATGGCAAAGCTGAATTTTCAGCAGCCATTACTCCAGTCTTCAGTGTCACACGACCAAAATCATTCTGATATGCTGATTTGATGCTCAAGAAACATTAATTATTATCATAGATGCTTGATTTTTGTGAAAATCATGATGCATTTTTCAGAATAAATATTTTTTATAAAGAATAAAGTATTGTAGTTCCACCAGTGTATGTATATGTACAGGTTTTGGTCTTTATTGGGATCTTTTAGCTTTGCCAGTAAAGGCTCAAAAGTTTCTTTGAAAATCCAGATGACTTAAACTTGATCTACAGCAGTTATGGTAGTGTTGAGTTAATATTTTATTATTGCAAGAGAAAATAAAATGTATAAGTGTTGGAAAAAATATGTCACTCTCAAAGGGACAGGCCCATATGTCAAATTTAACTGAAACTGAAAACTATTCATTGATGGGCCTCACATGCTTCAGGACCATGGAAGATGACTTTCAGTTTCTACATAAAAAAAAAAAAAAAAAATAGAATACACTTCTGGTGAACATATTAGAGAGATATTTGCGGTTAAAATTATTAGAGAGAAAATTGCGGTTTATCTGGGTTTTCATCCCTGCTGTGCATCATTGTAGATACATATTCACTAGAATGTATCTCTTCCTGTCTTCTATGTCTTATTGGTGCTAGAGCGAATGAGACCTAACAGCAGCTATTCTTAACATGTGGCTTCTGACACGACAGGAAGTAGAGGCAACAGCGGAAAGCATGCGGCTATGTACACATGTTTCTGTCTCCAACGTAGCTTCTCTAACCATGCTGTTAAACAGACATCAGTATCTAAAACATGTCTGTTATGATCCTGTGGTGTAACAGTGATGTAAAATAATGCAGAAGAGACAAAAAAGTACATGTTTTTCTCTCTGTGGTAAATACTGTATCTCCACCCTGCTGAACAGTTCAATTTCATGTTTTATCCTACAAAGTTACTCTTAGGCCTTTGACGGTGAAATCATTAAACCTAAACTGTCAGCTATCTCCTCATGTTTGGTGTGTGCTCTGCTTGCAGAAAATGTGCCCTATAGACGTTTGAGTTGGAAGCTAGAGGGTCCGCAGGAATGTTTTGATATTCTGGTCTCTGCATGGAATTCTGCGGGTGAAGGGCCCAAAGGAAAACCTGCCACCTGCTGTTGTCCCAGCAAACTATCATATCAACTCAGCTCAGGTGCATGGTCTAATGAAACGTACAAGAAAGCTCAAGGATCTTTAAAACCAAGCATTGTACTTTGGCTAACTTAGCACCTTTGCCAGGTTCTCTCATGGTTATGAACAACCATTCTTCCAGTAATGTTAATGAAATGTTTGTTAGCTGGGGGTTTAACTGTGTGGAGAAACTTTACTTCACTTCAGAATTAAAATTTCCTAATAATTTACTCACCCCCACATCATCCAAGAAGATGTTCATGTCTTTCTTTTTGAGGAAAACATTCCACGATTTGTCTCCATATAGTGGACTTCAATGGGGTCCAACAGTTTGAAGGTCACAATTGCAGTTTCAATACAGCCTCAAAGGGTCCCAGCCGGTGAATGAGGGTTTTATCTAGCAAAACGAAGACAAATAGATACTTTTTAACCACAAATGATCATCTTGCACTAGCTTTGCGATGTGCCATGCATTACTAATCATGTTGAAAGGTCACGCATAACTCAGGGTTAGGTATCGTTTGAATTTGAACGATTCTGATTCCGATTCCTTGTTTCGATTCCGGTTCCTAACGATTCTCGATTACGATTCTTTCAAGAGGTAGGGTCAAAAAAGTTTCAAAAAAGTCTTTTTGAAGGAAATACTCCGTCACAAATACTCATTTTGTCACAAATTTTGCATTTTGCAGAGATTTCGTTATTTTTAGAAAAGTGAAGCCACACTTTGGAACCGCGACGTAAGCTACTCATGTTCGACTTGACGCGGTTATGCCAAAACTTCTGGTAGACGCTTCTTCGTTGGTGTTGTTCAGCGGTTTCTTCTTGTCGGCAGACTCGAATATCAAATTGAACTTTTGAATGATTCCGGGAAAAACGAAAAGTTAGTCCCGGTTCCAATCGATACTCGATTTCGCGATACCACACCCTACGCATAACATACAGTAGGCGGAAGTACCGACCTAGTGCTTACAGCGAATGTGCAAAGACTAAGAAAAATAAATAAATAAAAGGTAAAACAATGATAACGGACAATTTTGAAGTTGGTGGAGAAAATTAGATGAAGTTTTTCGCCCTACCCTAGCCTTTTTGAACCGGAACATGCGTGACCTTTCAACGTGATTACATAATGGGTGGTGCATGGCAGAGACAAGCATTTGTGGTCAAAAATTATATAAATGTTGTTGTTTTTTCGCTAGATAAGACCCTTTTCCTTGGCTGGGACTGTGTAGAGCCCTTTGAAGCTGTATTGAAACTGCAATTTGAACCTTCAAACCGTTCGGACCCTATTAAAGTCCACTATATGGAGAAAAATCCTGGAATGTTTTCCTCAAAAACCTTAAAGGGATACTCCACTTTTTTGGAAATAGGCTCATTTTACAACTCCCCCAGAGTTAAACAGTTGAATTTTAACGTTTTCGAATCAAATTCAGCCGATTTTCTGATATTTAGAAGACTTCTGATAGTTACCAGACAGTTTCTGGTCCCATTGACTTCCATCAGTAGGAAAAAATATATACTATGGTAGTCAGATTGAGACCAGAAACTGGTTACTGATATTCTTCTAAATTTTAGAAAATCGTCTGAATTGATTTGAAAACGGTAAAACTCAACTGTTTAACTCTGAGGGAGTTGTAAAATGAGCCTATTTCCAAAAAAGTGGAGTATCCCTTTAATTTCTTTTCGACTGAAGAAAGAAAGACAAACATCTTGAATGACATGGGGTGAGTAAATTATCAGGACAATCATCATTGTTTACTCATTCATGTCATTGTGGAACACAAAATATATTGTTTTAAGATATTTTGTTTTTGTCTATTCAATGTCATTGAGATCTAAATCAACAGTGGACCCCATTGACTTTCATTGGATGAACAAAAACCCTGAGATATCTTAAAAAAAAATTAAAAACCTTTGTGTTCCAGACGAATGAAAGTCATTCTATGGCTTTAAGAGAATCAGTTTGAGGTTCAGTGCACGTTTTGACTATAATATTACTCATCGTGTAGGGTATGGGTTAGGGCTGCATACTGTGCATGCACAAGACACTAAATAATATTCATGCATTATTCACAAAGTATGCACTTATAAAGTGAATTCAAATATAAACTGTTAATGCAGAATTGTTCTAACAAGACCATTTCATGTTAATGTGTACTTTCCAGGTGGAATGATAGCTGGAATTTGTTTGGCTGCTGCTGTTCCTGTAGTGATCCTGGCCAACCTAATGTACCTGAAATGTGTGCGGCAAAGGTGACATGCTAAACTAGGGGGTTTTGATGTTACTAAGTGTTTGCACTTTCACTTGTGCAAGTAGTTTCACAATGTGGCTCATGCTGGCAGTCTTTCATAATGTTACAGTCACAGTCACTGTGAAGTGGGGAGTTCAGAGCAAATTGTTCAAATAAGCTTAATATAATGTATAGATGTTAGGTAAGTGTTTGTTTGTGTCTAACGTTTATTTCTTAAAACATATTTTACAGAATGATGAAAATGTGCATGTCCATGGGAGTCAATTGGATTTTTGAAAATTTACCGAAATTCGATAACAGCAACGCTATAAAACTACTAAAGGTAATTGTTTATTTATACAATGTAATTTTCAGTGAGATGTCAATTAGGTCTTGTGAAGTTGGTTTGGTCAATAGCTCTCAAAAAAATAAATAAATAAATAAAATAATATATATATATATATATGAAGAGTTCAGATGCAAAAGCCTCTAAATGCCATTTGAAATTTTCTTCTAAAATGACCATGTTTATCAAGCTTGTATATTTAAGGTCAATAATTTCACTTAAATGACAATTAATAGGTAATCTTCATTGCCATTTAAGTGAAATTACTGAACTTAAATATACAAGCTTGATAAAAATGGTCATTTTAGAAGAAAATTTCAAATGGCACTTAGAGGCTTTTGCATCTGAACTCTTCATATGTATATATATATATATATGTATATATGTATATATGTGTATATGTGTATGTGTATATATGTATATATGTATAAGCCTTCTACAGTCATAAGCCTTCTACAATGGCTGAAGTAAAACAAATTTTAAATTTTACTATGCAACATTCTGTTTTTATTTGAGTTAAAGGGGTCATAACCTGTCATTTTCACTTTTCCACGAGAATCAATGTATGTTATGATTGCCTAAAGATTAAACATTGGCCGGGAAGCCGATATTCAAAAGTGAAGTGTTTGTTTACCCCAGGGTTCGTAAACCAGCCCGCGTGCACGCGCACTCAAATACAAGATTTCAATTTCTCCCCGACTTAGTTATCAAGACGGGGCAGGATATACCATATATGGACACCGCACACACATATGCTGCAGGAAGCTTGCGCTGTCCCTCTTCCACTCATATTCAGTCAAGAAAGATGCAGAAATGTAGTGCACACGTGTGTTGCTCTGTGGTTGACTGCCAGAATCAACATTCAAATGTGTTTTCTCTACCAAAAACGGACCACACTACCAGGGACCAGTGGATGAAAATCATTTTTAATGACGCTGTTCCAACAACTGGCTCAACGTTAGGTGTCTGCGCTAAACATTTAACACAGGAATCCTTTACAACGTTCATTTCGAGTCGGACAATAATTTCTACAGAGTCAGAGTGCTGTATAGAGATGGAACAGGTATAGTTTAGTAGTTTAATTACGGTTATTATAACGTAATTTGCCATCTGCTTGTATGTATCCATTATTTATTAATAGCCTACAAGTCTGCTGTTTTGGACCAGGTCCGAATGATGATCAAACATATACTAGGATGAGTTTAATAAAGTTGTATTGTACATCACACAAAAGATGAAGCGTCAGTTTTACTTCAGAAAATCACCGTAAGAGCTGAGTAAACACAGCTATAAGAAGTGCGTGAACGTGAAACAAGGCAAAAACAACACATGATAGCAAACGTCGATCTCTATAACCACTGTAAGCTGATAAAAAAGTAGACTACATCTCCGTTAATGTAATCTACATTAAATAAAAGGTAAACTTATGTGGGAGAAAATAGCAACAAACGTTTTAGCTCGTTACTGATGTTAATGTATGTCTCAGTCAAAATGATTGTCTTTACCATTCAGAGACATGTTGATGTAAACGTCCTTCCATTGACTCTATATCTTCCGTTTCCAGCTCTAGTTCAGAGTCTGGCTCAAACACATATGGTTGAATTCCGTAGGTCGCGGTCTTTTTGTAATGATATGCTGAAGTTCCACGCGGTGTCAAGCCCCCTCCTTCCTGCCACCAATCAACGCGCCCCTCATTTGCATTATTATAATGACCGTCCACGACAGCCAAAATATCGCATCAGATCTCGCGAGGCAATGATGCATTCAGAAATAAGGGTCAGAGGAGCTCTGTGTTTATTTTTTTTTTCCACTTTTCTTTTTTAGAAGGGCCTGAAAGACTATAATAGAGCGTGGGTATCCAAGGTAATACGAGGTTATGACTCCTTTAAGAAAAGAGTGTAAAAGCAAACCACTCTGTCTATAACTATCATTGGCATTATGCAGTTTTGTAAAGGTAAACATCGAAATAACTCTGCATTACAGTTATGATATGCAACTATTATCAGATATTCATACTGCATCTCCATTCTTATCAGTGCCTTTTTTTCTTCTAGGATGACAGCTATGGCCCCTGGGGACCTCTTTCTGGAGACAACGATCCTCCCTTAACTCCCATTGAGGAAGTCGATCCGTCTTGGGAGAGGCAAGACTCTTATCCAACTGTTCTTCACGTCACAGAAACACCCACGACGGAGCTGATTTGCTTTGATTCTCCTTATAAACCTCAGTTATTGACCACTTCACAGAGAAATGAAGACGTCTCTGAGACTACAGAGGAAGAACTGAAGGAGGAGGACCAGTTCTCTTTGTTGGGGTCTCCATCACATCATGACTTCAGTTGGGATTTAACCTGTATTCCCATGAAACATGGGCGTCTCAATAGCTTCTTAGCCATGGATGGAACACTCGGATCCTTGGGCGTTCTTGAAGGCCTCCTCTCTCCCCCTCAGATAGCTTCCAAGAAGGATGGTAGAGTGGAAGAGAATGACAGGACTGTGGGAACAGGAGATGTAGGGCAAAGCACTTTCACAAGTCAAACTGTACTACCCATTGACCTGGAGAGCTGCCTCAGACAGCCCATCTTTAATTCCAGCCCATACTCCCCACAAGGGCTTTGCCATAGTTTTTCATTTCCAGAAGAGGGTTAGATGATCTTTTGAACGCGTTTAAGAAATATCTTGCGGGCAAGAGTACTGCTGAACTGAATAACGGCATGGATGTGATTCTGCGGTAAACACAACCATATTCAAGTACTTGAATGAGACCATCTTGTACACAAGCATTAAGGTTTTTTTTATGATTTTACAGTGATGATACTCTATTTTCTGTATACTGTCTGCACTTCATCCAATATGTGGCTTTAGATGCATATGAATTACTTTGGTTTCCGCACACGAGTATGGTGTATGTTGCCAAGTTAATTTTTCCTTTGGAATACTGTTTTGATACAAATGAAAACACACAGCTGTCAAATTAGACTTTTTTTCCTAAATAATATATTTTTTATTATTTTATATATCACTAATGGACAAAACATCAAGAAACCTTGGAAAAAGAAGTGTGCTTAACTGTATTGAATGTCCACTTGTATTATACTACTTGCAGATAATATAATATTGAAATAAAAGGATACTCTTGTGCAAGGATGGGCAACTTCAGCCCTAAAGGGCCACTGTCCTACAGAGTTTACCTCCAACCCTAAAAAAAAATCTCCTGCCTGATGCTGTGTCCGAAATCACCCATTACTCACTATATAGTGGACTATATAGTGACCTCACCATTTTGTAGTGCTGTCCGAATGTATAGTGATGATTATTATACCCTATATAGTCCACTCAATGTATCCCAGAATGCATTTTGAAAAGTAGTGTACAACCGATGGTCACTAACCTAAGCCCTACATACCATCATGCATTGCGCTGATCATAAAAATAAGTTATAATTATGTGTGGAGTAGCGGCTTATAACAAAAACGGCCAGAAATCACTTTTAGTTTTTAAATTTTGGAGAAATAAGCTCAATAGGTAATGTAATTTATTTATTTTTAAAAATCTATTTAGCCCAGAGCCGGCTCGGCACCAGCTGAGAGATGATGTAATCAACGGCGCCGAAAGACGATCGAGTAGTGTCCGAAAGTGGTGTTTCTATTATGCTGGTGAGCTCACTATATAGTGCTCTGCTCTCTACCCCCAACATAGGGGGTAGGGAGTTGTGCTTTGAGTGGAGATTTTGGACACAGCATGTAACTTTCTAGTAATCCTGAAGACCTTGATTAACTTTAGGTGTGTTTGATTAGGGATGAACCAGTGGCAGTGGCCCTCCAGGACCAAAGTTGCTCCCTGCTCTAGTGTATTTAAAGGGAATACACTTTAATGATCATTTCTTGAAAAGTGCACTTCTAATAAAGTTAAAAGGTTGATGTTCTTAAAGGGTTAGTTCACTATAAAATAAAAAAAAGTAAGTAATTAATTACCTACCCTCATGTCGTTCCAAACCCTTAAAACTTTCGTTCATCTTCGGAACACAAATGAAGATCTTTTTGCTGAAATCAGAGCTTTCTGTGTCCCTTCATAGACAGATACGCAACTACCACTTTGACGCTTCAAAAAGATCGCTTTATATGATAAACAGAATGAATTTAGGCTTTTATTTACATATAATCATTTATCAACTCATACATGCAAGACTTGAGTAGTGGTAAACAGTAGCTCCAGCATGTTCGCTTGCATGCAAGGACCAAAGAGGTTCATTCTCGTGTCACGCAGCACATTTGAGCTTCCACAAGAACCAATGAGGTTCATTCTTGTGTTACGCAGCAAGTTTTAGCTTCTGTGAAAACCAACAGATCTCAGTCCCCATTGACTATCATAGTAGGAAAAAATACATACTATGGTAGTCAATGGGGATTGAGATCGGTTTGATTAAAGCATTCTTCCAAATATCTTCCTTTGTGTTCAGCAGAACAAATAAACACAGCTTCATTTGAGCTTCATCAAGAACCAATGAGGTTCATTCTCGTGTTACGCAGCCTGTTTGAGCTTCAGAAAGAACCAATGAAGTTCATCCTTGTGCGTTACGCAGCATTTATGCAGACTTTATTTCTAGCAGTAAACGATTCTCTTCAGAAAATTTTGGACTAAATCAACAATCTCTTTAGGAACTTTTTGAAGTGTTAAAGTGGTAGTTGCGTTGCTGACAATGTATAGATTGCTCTCAAATGTAATCAAAAAGATCTTCATTTGTGTTCCGAAGTAAGACGAAAGTCTTGGAAAGACACAAGGATGAGTAATTAATAACCATCACTTTAAGTCCTGCTTAAGTGGGCCAAAGAAGCACTTTAAAGTTTAGATAATTGCCTTAACTATAAATTTACATTGAAATACATTGTAATTTTATGTAATTGCAATTAACATGCAATTAAGTTTCCAGAAATATTCACTTCACACTTAAGAATATTATTTTACAGTAAATTATTTCCATAATAAGTACTTGGTCCCACATTATATTAAGTGGCTTTAAGTACTATGTACTGACATTGAAATGAATAATTTGATACAATGGACTTATTGTGTACATACGTGTTTTTACATTGTACTTATATTTAAAAAATACCAGCATAATTACAGCTGTAATTAATTTATGTAATTACATTTGTAATTACACAGTTAAACCTTCCCTCACAACTTAACCTACCCTTAAACCGACCCATACCATCACACCTGTCCCTAACCTTACCCGTATCATACCTCAATAGCAGCAAAAGTGTTTTACAATACAACAGGGCCACAATAATATGTTGTACTTATTTTCCGATGCAAGTACATAGTACTTAAAGCCACTTAATATAAAGTGGGACCAAGTACTTTTCTTAAAAGTATGCAAAAAAGGTTGTTTTTTTAGGGTAATTCAGACGAAATGTCATCAGATCAAATATTAACACTAAATACAAGAGATTTATACAACACATTTTTGAAAATGTGAAAGGAAAATATAATCGTCTAAAGCAATCAAAAGTATGAGCGACTACAGCAAACACAAGACAAGCTGTCTCCAAAACGTTATGGTGATTAAGTTGTTTTTTATAGGCTGTGTGACATTCAGCTCATGTTGAGCACACAAAGAACTGCCGAAAATCTCTCTAGGCTCTCTATAGTTTTCAGGAAATAAGTTTGCATGAAAAATGAGAGGAACTATTGAAATTCTTGAAACACATCTGCAGATGTTTCAAAGCTCATTGAGCAGGAGCCACACATTTATATTTCTGTGTTCGTTTTCAGGTATGATGTTAAGTTTGGGGTTTATTTACACTTTGTTCTGTACTCCAGAGGTGTGATTTCTTAACTTGCTTAAAAAGACAAATCGCCATTAACGTCCAGAGGAATTACAAAGCTTTTAATCAACAAATCTTTTAACCAATAAATGATTTAAATCTAATGCAAATGGATTATTGTGTTGGAAATGTAACTTCTTATAATCTTTATCACAATCAGAAGGGAGGAATGTATTAAAAACCTGTTAAGCTGCGTTTGACATGTAAAACCTTGTTAACCTGATATGCTATTTATACGATTCGCCAGTGGGTCTCAAGAGGTTAATTTTGGTTCTCAGTTACACTATAACCATCGTGCTTTGCAGAGACATCTGCACCGCAAAGCTGTTTTTAAAACTTCCTGAGAAAGTTCTCGTGTCACCCTTAAGAAACAGTTCAACATCTCACATGTGAGATGTCAGACTCATTCACAGCACATCTCTGTACAAACATTCCACTATTGTGACACTGACACCTTTCAATATGATATATGGGGACTTTAAGGGTGGGTGGGCACAGTCTGGCCTATTTTGTCCCTTTATGATTATGATCATGCATGTAATGTGAAGCATAGTGCTGCCTACATTGCACTTGAGAGCACAGAGAATGCTTGAGATCAGAGACAACAAGGAATATCTTAACCAATCCTGAGAGAAGATTCCTATCACTTGGAAAATACTTATGTCAACACAGAGCCTGGAAGGCATATTCCTCAATTGACTATTTTTATGTAGTCCTCATAAAATATAACATCATATAAAAATGTATTTGACAGGTTTTCTGTTAAAAAAATATGCTATGATAAAAAAAAAATATTTTCAGCACGATTCATAAGACTTCTTGATTTCTCAGACCATGACCTAATATTGAGGCGAAACACAAAGGCCTATTCATTATGTCAGTATGTGTAAATTATATTCAGTTATAGCTTATTGTTAAATTGCTGCTCTAATTACTCTCTCTAAAAAATACTGAATTTATTATTATCACCCATATCAATCTCAACAAGGATAGTGTAACGCTTAAGACATGATGAATCCAAGATGCAAAATAGTATGTGAGACACAGACATGTCCACTAACCTCAAACAATAACCAACACTAAACACCTGACACGAGAGGAACTTAAATACACTCACCTAAATGATTATTAGGAACCACCTAATATTGACCCTCTTTCGCCTTCAGAACTGCCTTAATTCTACGTGGCATTGATTCAACAAGGTGCTAAAAGCATTCTTTAGAAATGTTGGCCCATATTGATAGGGTAGCATCTTGCAGTTGATGGAGATTTGTGGGATGCACATCCAGGGCACAAAGCTCCCGTTCCACCACATCCCAAAGATGCTCTATTGGGTTGAGATCTGGTGACTGTGGGGGCCATTTTAGTACAGTGAACTCATCGCCATGTTCAAGAAACCAATTTGAAATGATTCTAGCTTTGTGACATGGTGCATTATCCTGCTGGAAGTAGACATCAGAGGAGTGGTACATGTTGGCCATTAAGGGATGGACATGGTCAGAAACAATGCTCAGGTAGGCTGTGGTATTTAAACGATGCCCAATTGGCACTAAGGGACCTGAAGTGTGCCAAGAAAACATCCCCTGCACCATTACACCACCACCACCAGCCTGCACAGTGGTAACAAGGCATGATGGATCCATGTTCTCATTCTGTTTACGCCAAATTCTGACTCTACCATCTGAATGTCTTAACAGAAATTGAGACTCATCAGACCAGGCAACATTTTTCCAGTCTTCAACTGTACAATTTTGATGAGCTCTTGCAAATTCTCGACTCCTTTTCCTATTTGTAGTAGAGATGAGTTAGACCCGGTCACATCTTCTGCTGTTGTAACCCACACTCTCAGAAAAAAAGGTACAAAAGCTGTCACTGGGGCGGTACCTTTTCAAAAGGTACACTTTTGTACCTAAAGGGTGCATATTGGTACCTTCATGGTACATATTTGTACAATTATGGTACCAATATGCACCCTTTAGGTACAAAAGAGTACCTTTTTGAAAAGGTACCGCCCCAGTGACAGCTTTTGTACCTTTTTTTCTGACAGTGCATCTGCCTCAAGGTTGTGTGTGTTGTGGCTTCACAAATGCTTTGCTGCATACCTCGGTTGTAACGAGTGGTTATTTCAGTCAGTCAAAGTTGCTCTTCTATTAGCTTGAATCAGTCGGCCCAATCTCCTCTGACCTCTAGCATCAACAAGGCATTTTCGTCCACAGGACTGCCACACACTGAATGTTTTTCCCTTTCAGACCATTCTTTGTAAACCCTAGAAATGGTTGTGTGTGAAAATCCCAGTAACTGAGCAGATTGTGAAATACTCAGACCGGCTGTCTGGCACCAACAACCATGCCAAGCTCAAAATTGCTTCAATCACCTTTCTTTCCCATTCTGACATTCAGTTTGGAGTTCAGGAGATTGTCTTCTTGACCAGTAACACACCCCTAAATGCACTGAAGCAACTGCCATGTGAATTAATGCCATTAATGAGAAATGGAACGGGTGTTCATAATAATCCTTTAGGTGAGTGTAGATGAATTAGTGAAGACAAGGTGACAACAGCTGAAGACGGTGAGAGAAGACGATGGGGGCAGGTACTTGTAATTGTGAAGGAAGTACAGGTGTGGGCCAAGGATGATGCTGGAAAATGTGCTGGTGACTATTAGCTGGTGACTATGACAGATATACATGAAACTGCTCTTTTAGTTATTTTAAACAATATTATAAAATTGCATTAATAATTCATAACCTGACCAAAGTATTTAAGGTTACATTCAAGACATACATTTTATCATTAGACTTTAAATGTTGATGGTAAATCCACTGTTTGTGTGAATCCACACTATGTAATGCTATGTCAGTTGTAACTGGAATTAAATAAAGAGATAAATTAAGATTCCCCTTACTTTTTCAAAGGGAAAATATTTGTTGTTTATTCTAGATTGCAAGGCTTTGATTTTAAGTGTCATTCCTGTTGTGCAGAAACATTAACTTATTATATAATAAAAATAAGTTTAATATTCTATGGAAATCTCTGTTTATTTTTTTTTAATTTCGCAAGTGAACATAGGCAAACTGTAAATATTTGAACATCTTTTATTTATTGATAGATATTGTTGGCATGAACAACTGGTTATTTATAAAGACACATTCTAGGGGTTTCTGAATCTTTCTTGAAATGTTTCAACCTAAAATATGTTTTCATTTATGATCCATCTAATAAAATTCTAAATGGTTCAAATTATTTGAACATTTATTTACAATCTATTAGGATGCTATTGTCTCACAATTGTGTAAATAATAAAGAAAAAGTTTAAGTGGAACATCAGAAATAGTTTTTACATATCACAAAATGCACTTTATAACAGTAACCTAAAGACCGTTCTGTTTATTGTGTCATCTGTATCCAAATTGCAGATTGCAGACATAAAAACATTTCTGACAAATAGTAACCTAATCCTTTTACAGTACACAGGAGGTTACTGATGTCACGAGCGCGCATTAGCCTACTCATTCGAGGTCATGCAAATGAAGACATCGCGCGTTCTCAGTTCTTCTCAGAGGAGAGGGCTGCGCTTGACGGATCTACTGCCCCGTGAAAACCCACAATCAGCACAAATGGCCAAACCGAACATTTTTGCAGGGGTAAGTATAATCAGTCGTTGTATACCACGAAATCTTTTAAAGTAGCCTATTCTGGTCTTCACTTCAGCTTTAAAATTACACGACCCGACAAATTAACGCTCTGCCATTATAGGATATAACGTTACCGGTACTTGTCCACATGTCTACATGATTCAAGAAAGAGTTGAATTTCTCTGTAAGGAAGTAAAATGGCAAGGCAACGCTTAAAATCTCTTAAATGGTTGTCCGCAGAGGGTCTTGTGAGTTGGTGATCTTCAGCACTGAGCTCGATGTCTTCTGAATGTACGAGTTCGCTCCTCGTCATGTTGTGCTTCATCCTGGCTGCAGGTGCACATGGAGGTATGAGTGTGACATAATTATTTTGAATTTAACATTTTCTTCATTCACGGGCAATTTAATGGCCAAGGATGTGATTTATATTCAAACAAAGTTTTCTCCGTCATTTGAAAGTCTTGGATAGCCCACTTTTGTGTATTTTTTTAAAAAGCATGAAAACGTTTAATTTGTAGGCTATATTTAATGCTAGTTATGATATTATGTTAATGCTTTGTTGATTATGTTAATTAATATAATGCTTATTTCATCATTGTTGTCTCTACCATTAATGCTGTTAAACAAAACGCAGGCGCATAATTTGATGATGTGATGGATATGTTCAGACAGGCAGAATTCGGTGGTGATGCGTATTGACTGTTGGATATTGTTAATAGCCCACAGGGCTAAAACTGCCTATACTTAAAAATAAATAAATAAATATAGCTATATTTTATTTCTCAAAATGCAATATTTAGAAGAGCATCATCAATAAGAATGTGATGTTGGTAACACTTTACAATAAGGTTCATTACTTAACATTAGTTAATGTATTTACTAACATGCACTAACCATGAGCAATAACATTTGTTACTGCATTTGTTCATCTTTGTTAATGTTAGTTAATAGTTCATGAAAATACAGCTGTTCATTGTTTGTTCATATTAGTTCATGGTGCATTAACTAATGTTAACAAGATTTTAATCAAGTATTAGTAAATGTTGAAAATAACATTAACAAAGATTAACAAATGCTGTATATGTGCTATTCATTATTAGTTCATATTAACTAATATAGTTAACTAATGTTAACTAACGTACCTTATTGTAAAATGTTACCGTGATGTTTTAAGAATGAAATATGACATGTTAAATTTGTATTTTATTTGGCTTCTGCATTCAAATTTGTTTTCTTTTAGTATTCCTTATTTTTATTTATTCTGTATCTTACTTAGGGCCCTATAATTTCTGCGATCATGGAATAAAAAGCACACTCTTTTTACAACTAAAATAACAGTAAAGGGTAAAAAAAATGAATTCCCAAAAATTATAACGAAAAAACGGAATTTGCAAAAATTAAAAGGGAAAAAAAAAACGAATTTGGGAAAAAATAAAATGGAATTTGGGAAAAAATAAAAGAGATTTTATAGGGCCCTACTTACTTTTGTTCTGTATTACAGTATTTAAACCTAAGGATGTAAACAAAGTTTAAAATTTAAGAAATAACCATCAATAAACCCATATTCAATCTGAATATTGGGTGGTAAGGGGTTATGACCCTGGTGCAAACATTATCCTGTGGTATTCTGTGATGATAATTTTTGTTGCTCTGTTTGTTTTTCTACATCTTGCAGGAACTGTGTGCACTGTAAGCTCAAGCGCAGGCAAAGAAGTCCTTTTAGGTTCCAATTTCACAGTCTCCTGCGTCTTCAAAAAGGAATGCACCAAACAAATGTTTGAGAATGAACAAATGTATGAACCATTCCCCAATTCAAATGAGATGTCTGTGTATGTCAAGAATTTAACAAAGTTGAGCATATTCACCTGCAAGTGTCACGACGACCCAGAGCCATGTGGAATTGACATCACTCCAGGATGTAAGCTTTTAACTTTCTATAACATAATAGTCTTTTGTTTCAGGTTTGCCACACACATTTCGAAGTTACTCTGTGCTCTAAAATCAGCTAGAAGCTACTCTTTGTGAATGCAATCTTTACATAACGATTTTATCTTTATCTCAAAAGTCTGGGAGGTTCATTGGTCCAAAGTGTAGTAACCGTTTTGCATAATATCACATTATTTCACACATAGCTTGAAATATGTCCTTTAGAGATGCAAAATAAAAACACAGAGAAATTATAGCCAGAGAGATAAACAAATGCTTGTGAAGAGTTTAAATTAATCATTAAAACCAAATTGGTTGGAAAAGTGCAGTATGATTGGCAAAACTCATGTGTGTCATATAGCCATGTGCTTCTTTTTCAGACCCTCCAGGTATTCCACAAAATCTGACCTGCATTCGAAAAACGAAATTTGGCAATGTCAGTTGCACTTGGGCAACAGGAAGGGATACCAAAATCCCAACTACATGTCAGTTACGGTCAGTACACAATCTTTTGAGTTTATAGATCATATGACACAACCCA
Organism: Hybognathus amarus; assembly: GCA_030378365.1. Lineage (NCBI taxonomy): Eukaryota > Metazoa > Chordata > Actinopteri > Cypriniformes > Leuciscidae > Hybognathus > Hybognathus amarus. The sequence goes on along the minus strand of JAQIUQ010003907.1, from coordinate 42,370 downwards.
AAGCAGAGACACAAGTAAAAGTCTCATTAATTATGTCACGTGATGTTTTACCTGTGCTTTTTCAGGGTTCAAGGTGACCCGCACCCGGCTATACAAGTGTTATGAATTCTACGGGATTTTGTTGGTCCACCTTCCCCATCAAAAGCTCAGAAATGTCACAGCTTATCGTGTCACTCAATGTCTCTAACAGCCTGGGTTCAGAAACATCGGGTCCCCACACCTTCACCCTCAGCAATATAGGTAAAGATATTTCCATACTCATAATTTCAAATATCAAAGAAGAGAAACCGTTAAATAGGCTCTACGCATTAACCCTGCTGACGTATGTCTGGAAGGATCTCAGCCAGCTTCTTTACTTCCGCATAGTCAAAGTGTATAGCAGGAAAAATGTAATAAAATTCAGTTTCTCAGAAACCGAGACGATTTTAGAAACTGATTCGCTGAGTCGGATTTCGCACAAAATGAGAGAATACTCACCAAAGTTGTCGATGTAGCTTGAAATGTATAATTTAAAGCCCTTCTATTTTTTCTGTTATGTGTGACAGCTAAATGCCTCACAGTGTTAACATCATTCACGTTAACCGCGGAAGTTTTTGTAAACAACAAGTGGAATTTGCCACCATCTCCACCTAAAGCGAAACCGGCTTCCGAACACAGCACCGGATGTAACTGGGCGGGCTGAGACCAAATGCGGAAGCAATCCTACATTAAACCTATTGCATTTAGGATGAGTTATGCTTAATATAGGTGACTGAACTGATACTTTGTCATTTCTGCATGGAAAAGTGCAAAACATCACAGGCAGTCATTCAGTGTGTTGCGGAGTTTGTATACTTAAAGGGCTCTATCTTGCACCCAGCGCAAATGACTTTATACACTGACGCATTTATCATTCCTATTTTGCACTCGCGCAAAGCGGGCTTTTTTCCTCCACAGACGCACGTCGGTAAACTAACAAATGAACTTGCGCTTCCTGGGCGGGTTGGCGCAAAAAGGAGGCGTGTGTCGGCGCAAACAATCCCTGGTGCTATTTTGCAGTTCCAGAAAACAATTGCGCCAATTACCAGAAAAAACCTGGTCTAAAGTCAGTGGCGCGTTGCGCGTATATTCAGATGCTATTTTAAGCGTGCATGCTTGCCCATAATACAGAGTGTGAACAACGCGGATACACTGTATCTGATTCTCTCATCAACACAGATGCATTTTACTTTTTGCAAATGATACATTATTATACGGAAAAATATATAAACATGAGGGAAATCATTGTTGTGTCCATGATGATGGGAAAAACTGGCATAAAGCTTACACATTTACCCAAAATATTATATGCATGTTTAACCCGAAGCTAATTTGGGTGGGTTTGTCCCATCCCCAGTGTCCCTTCTCTTTCTTTTTACGGCCCTGACGAGAACATCGTTCCACCGGCTGTGAACCGATGCTGAAGCGCGCCTGGTAAATGCGCCGTCAAAATAGAATTGCGCCACGGAACAAGTGCATCTTGTTCATCATGCTCTTAAAGGGAATGTGATATGACGCTCTTATTGGTTTATTTCCGTTACACCCAAACCACACCTATGAATAATGAAGCTACTCCAGACCAACCCCTTTTAGATTTGCGCCAGGCGCAAGAGGCATTCATCCCGCCGGGAAAATAGCAACAGCGCCGGGATCCGCCCACAAAGTTAATTGCGCTTTGCGCTTTGACACTTGCGTTTCAGATCGTTAAAAGAGGGCCCAAAAGCATACTCAAAAGTATAAGTTTGCATACTTATACATTAAAGCAGTGGTTCACAAGCTTTTTGACTCCATGGCCCCCTTTGTTCACAACAATATTTGAAGGCCTGGATGTTTAAAAATGTTTGTTTGTTTTTTTTACTTACAATTTTTACCTGATCAAATATTTTAGATATGGTATAAATAGAAAATGCATATTAATTTTAATTAAATGGCCATGTTTCTATGATTTTATTTTTTAAGTCTAGATCACACTTTTAAAATGATTCTCCTTCGAATTAAAGTTCGGAAATATAAGACTGATGGAATGAACTAAAATTAGAAATTAGTTTATTAGTTTTTAAAGAAATTTAAAGGAGGAGTTTTTGCTGAAAAAAAAAAAACTTTTGCTGATAATTCACTCACCCCCATGTCATCCAAGATGTCCATGTCATTCTTTCTTCAGTCGAAAAGAAATTAAGGTTTTTCATGAAAACATTCCAGCATTTTTCTCTGTATAATGCACTTCAGTGGGAACCAAACGGTTCAAGGTCCAAAAGACACTTTCAGTACAATCTTTCAGAACAAATCTTTTTCCGAGGCATTTGGTTCATTCAACGTTTTGATGAACGAGTTCAACCAGAAGAGTCACCAAAGTGCATCGCAGTACAGAGCAAGGCGAGCATTTTAGCTTATAAAACTTAAACTTTGTTATTTTTTTTAAATGAGCGATCGTTTCGCTTGATAAGACCCGTATTCATCGTCTGGAATTGTTTAAAGCCCTTTGAACGGTTTTCAGTTTGTACTGAAAGTGTCTTTTGGACCTTGAACCGTTTGGTTCCCACTGAAGTGCATTATGTGGAGAAAATGCTGTAATGTTTATCAAAAACCTTAATTTCTTTTCGACTGAAGAAAGAAAGACATGGACATCTTAGATGACATGTGGGTGAGAAAATTATCAACAAAAGTTTTTGGAAAAGGGAAATACTTCAAGTCATCTTGAGATCCCCTTGGAAGTTTGCTGAGGCCCCCTCAGAGTAACCACTGTACTAAAAAACTTCAAAACGACAACAAATATTTGTTTTTTTCTCAATTTATGTGAAGCTTCTCCAGACTTTTCATGGTTTTACTTGTAAAATTTAGATCACATAATATCAGATGTTTCTCCACATTTAAAATCCTGTCCATTTCGTTAACGGAAAAAAAAACCTAAGGATAGACAAATTGTTAGCTATTAATGACTATAAACTAAGATTAACATGGAAGACATATTTGTTTTCATTGCGTGTCATTTTGCAGTGTTGTGGGTTGGGGGAATCCAAAGAATCAAAATTGGGTCAGTTTTACAAAGTTTTTCTGTCAACCCACTGGTTGACGTCCTTATTACAGACGAATGCAGCAAAAGATCTTATCCTGACTTTTATTTAAAAACATAAAAAATTGTTCTGCATTTCAGCTGTAGAGTTCTGTAGACTGAAAAAGATGTATTGCTTCTGTTTATGTACAGTAAAACCCTCGGTGCCAAAAATCATTCATGTGAACTGCTCCTCACAATGGTGCCATCTACACACAGACCATCACAGCATGGACTTGGTTGAAGTCCAATACATGGCGGAAAATGGGAACTGGAAATATCTCCAGGTAAAGCGTCTGATCGTAAAATGTTGTGATTTTCTTGTTCACAATCTTTTGATCAATCTTTGTCATCAAACCGAAGTGGTATTCAGAATCAAGCCACATCTGCTCTTCTATCTTCTTGGCAAAGCTGATAAAGAAAAATGCAGACTTGCAAAGAGTCGATTGATGACATAGACAAAACCCCAAAAACCTCACAAATTAGTTTGGTCGCTAAACCACAAGCCCTCCTTGATGACTCAAAACTGGAAACAGAAATGTCAAGAAAGTTTTTTTTTCAATCCTAATTGTTAGGAAACTGAACCACAGACTGTTGCTCTACACACAATGTAGGCTATGTCTTGATATATCTTTATCAGTGAAATGATTCCAGTACTATTTAATACAGTACAGTACATCCAGTTTGGGAAGAATACAAAACAATTTCCTTATATACTCTTGGAGGTCCATAGACTTGTTGATTCTAAACCTACAAATGCTTCCCTCAAGTGAAAGTGCTTCTGCCATTTGAGTCCTTAAAATGCTAAAGGCATTTTATTCTCTTTATATATATACACATCATATTATGCTGTCTCTGCAGACAAATGCCAGGAGGAATTTAAACATAACCAAACTGCAGCCAGATATCATGTACAAATTCCATGTCAGGAGGAAAATAAACCATACAGTAGGTTTGTGGAGTGACTGGAGTAAAGAAAAGGAAGCAAAAACAAAAGAGGAAGGTATGTTATTACATACATTTCTTGTAAAGATCTTCTTTGGTCATGTATTTGTAATTATGGGATTTGACACTTTATTCCAATAGTCCACTTTAGACATTCTAATAACTATAAGTAACTTTGCAACTACTACATGTCAACTAATTGTCATTAGAGTATTAGACAGTCTTAATATCTGCTAACACTTTATTTTGTTGGTCCCCCAACAGATATTCAACTGACTATAAGTAACTCTGCGACTACAAGTAAAGTTGTTCTACTAACCCAAAGCCTAACACATAACCATAAGCTAAAAGTCTACTGACAATCTACTATAATTTACTAATACTCTAACGACAGTTAGTTGACATGTAGTTGAAAAGTTACTTATAATTAGTAGAACGTCCAAAGTGACTATCAAAATAAAGTGTAACCGAAGCGTTTGTGCTGTATTGTGTAGTTCTATCTTTTAAAGTCAACAGAAAGGGATTAAATGAATTTATGTAGTTACGTGTGTTCTGGAAAGAGTACTTGATGGTGTTAGATAAGTTCACTGCTGACGTAGTAGGATAGTCACACTTCTTTGTCAGCACCTCGGGGGTTTAAAATATAGGGGCAAAAATAGATGAAGCAAACTCGAGTGGTGACAGATTAAAGTCAATTTTGATAACCTTTCAGTGTTACTGAATGTACAGGAGAAGTGATTACAGAAAAGACTTTCAATTTTGACGGGAAGTACTGACTTCTGTTGAAACATTTTTTTTTTTTTTTGTAGATTATTTTACAGAAATAAATCATACAATATATTAATCATCAACATATAACTGAATTTACATGTGCAGGGAAAGAAAAAAAAAGCATGGCAGATTGTAAACTAAGTGTTTTTGTTTCTCTCTTTTAGCTCCTGACAAGGCTCTTGACGTCTGGTACCTCCAAGAACCGAACCCCCCACAATCTGAAAACAAGTGTTTCCGCATATTTTGGAAGGTATGTATCCCTCATCTACCAGCATTACAATTTTCTTTTTGTATTTTCTTTTCAGGTTTAATGGTGCATTCTCTACGGACAGGTCATTATGCAACCCCCTCCCCTGCGCTTTACTTTTCACACAGGCCCTTAAAGGTCAAATCACCACAAAGTGATGGGTGCCTTAGTGTGAATCGCACCTTCACAAACACATTGTTTTCTGAAACCAAAAGTTAGTCTACTGTTTCAGTTTACCAAAAAAATACAGGCTTAGAGGAAATGATGGATTTGAGAATTCTTTCTTTCAGAGTCATGTTTGTGCCTCATGTCTTTAATGGCTGACTTCAGAAATATTGAATTGCATGATTAAAAAATGCCTTATTTATTTGTTTTAGGAACTGAATATATCAGATGCCAAGGGGAAGATTCAAAAATATAATATTAGTGTTCTGGAGCAGAACACGAAGATGAGCTCAAATGCATTTCCACCCAGCAGAAATAAGAGCATTTGCTGTTTTAACTGTTCTGTGTCAGTGTCTGCAGTTAACTCAAAGGGTCAATCTCCTAGCAAATTTATTGAGTTGCGTTCTCCAGGTAAGGTTTTTCATAACAAAGCTAATGTGAGAGAAATAATTGTAGTTTTGTTGGCTCACATTATCAATACTGAGCCAAATAACCAGTTTCACTCAAACTCATGAGTAAAAGATGCTAAACATGTGGTCAACATAGCAAAGTTAAGCCATCTTTATTGTGTTCACAGTCCACTCGGGTTTCCTGCTACAGCCACACAAACTATTGAATAATCATAGCGTTGCCCTCTCCTGGCAGCAAGCTGCCATTGCAGGCCATAGAACTGAGTATGTTGTGCATTGGTATCCAGTTGGAGACATTGAGGGGATTCAATGGATACGAGTGCTGGATACCACAGCTAACATTACAGGCAAGTTTGATTGGATGAAATGAGTTAAGGCCAGTCAAAATTAGCTGGTTGGTTTAAAGAGGAATAAAAACGTTTTCTCTTCTGATACTTTTATGCTGTCTGTCCAGGTCTACGGCCTCAAGAATGCTATCAGGGTGCGGTTACCGCTCTGAGTTCATCTGGCCCCAAAATGGCATCCATTCGAGGCATCTTCACATGGCAGTCAGGTTAGAGGCTTAATGATTATTCTCCAATCCCCAAATCTCAATCATAGAGGTTTGTGTCTGTATCATAGAGTGTAAAAAATATGGACAAAGCGTCTGTGACGTCACCCATAGACTCTCTGAAGAATGGGTTTGAGGTTGTTTATGGGGGGTATGGGTGGCGCCATACTGGAAAATCTTGGGAAATACAAAATACAAATGTTCAGAAAGGATACAGAGGTGGTATGATGTGTTGTGTCAGATCATGGCCGAGACGTCAAAATCAGCTGTCAATCAAAGTTAACCGCCCTTATTTGTCATACATTTTATATCTAAATACGATCTAAACTAACGAGTTAAAAATAAATAAATTTTTAAAAAAAAATTCACCCCTCTCACAGTTGTCAGGCACGCGGAACATATTGAAGATTACAATAAAAGTCCATGTGACCAAACTGTAAAAAACATCAATTTATGCTGCGAAACAGACATTTTAACATAGGGTATATGGACCTTTGCTCCCTTTTGGGACCGGCCTCTAGCGGATTTTCGATGTATGGCAGTTTTTCGCACTTCTGGGTAGGCTTCATGTTTCAGATTAGAATGTTGCCGCTTGGTAAGTATACCAGGGCTCGACATTAAGGCTTGTCCGCTTGTCCGGGACAAGTGGATTTTTTGTAGGACAAGTAGAAGAGAAAATTAGTTGTCCGACCAGACAAGTTAAATTTCAAACAAAATAAAATGCCATGTTACTTCACGTTATGCGTCACTCGTTATGTCTATTTTACAGATTTAATTTTACCGTTTTGAAATGAACACATTTTTCGCGCTGCCTGTGAATGTCCTGAATGTGACTCACAGAAAGACGCGCGCCAGTATAATGAACATGCACAGACCGCACGCCAGAAGTTCTCTTTCACGCTTGAACGAACATCAACACACACAATTAAACCAAAATGTCATTTGTTAGAGTATCTTCATAACAAAAGAGCAGTCTTATGATGGACAAGAGTTATGACAAGAGTTGAGAATGAAGCGCTTGTGAGATTCGTGTCTCTGTTTACAGCCGCTGGTCTTAAAGGGCCAGCTACAAAGAGAGCGAAGGAACAAAGAAAATTACTCACTGCTCTTGACTAAAGAACTTGTGTAGCTTTAATAAGGAGTAGTCTATATATAATTTATAATTTATGCAGCACAGACTGTTTGATAACTTTATTTAATTTCTGTATATGTCCTACCTGTTGAACAGTTCATTTTTATCCAGACATCAATGGCTTATTGATCATTATAGGTGTTATTAATCATTTAGTTGTTATTGCTAATTTCAGAATTATCTCTAATCTGTGTGTGCATTTTGTGTTAGAACCAAACAAGTTGACTCATGAGACCATTTGTTTATTATATCGCAATTGCATATCACAACCGCAATATTGACCTCAATAATCGCAATATGACATTTTCCCCAAATCGTGCTGCCCTAGATAAAATTATAAATCTTTACCCGGACAAGTGACTTTTGTCCATGGACAAGTGAAACATAAATTTACTTGTCCGAAGGACAAGTGCCTCAAAAAGTTAATGTCAAGCCCTGCGTATACAGGACCGGCTCCAGGACACACGAATCAGGGGGAGGGGAACTCGGTTGAAATAGCCATAGGAGGTGAGGGGTTGGGGGTATTGAAATAGAGGTCCAGCGGGTGAGGGGTTGTTCTTTGTTCTGGAGCACATGGATGTCCATGTGGTCCCCCCTTTGGCGCTGGGCCTGAATCGGATTTAAATATATATCACTACTGTTCAAAAATTTGGAATCAGTAAGATTTTTTTTCTGAAAACTAATACTTTTTATTCAGCAAGTACTGCATTAAATACTTTACAGTAATTAGTCACCTTTATTTACATAGCGCTAATTACATTTATATTTTTTGATGCCATTCATAATTTTTATTGATGCCTAAATACATGTATAATATAAAAAAGATCTGTATTTCAAATAAAAGCTGTTCTTTTGATTATTTGATTATTTATTTATCAAAAAATCCTGAAAATAATTGGTTGCCACAAAAATATTAAGCAGCAATGTTATATGCTATTACATGATAATAATAATAATAATTCTTAAACACCAAATCAGCATATTACAATGATTTCTAATATGCTGCAAAATGGCTTAAAATGTAACTTTTCCACCATATGAATAAATAACATTTTAAAATATAAAACAGTAATTTTAAATTCTAAAACAGAAATATTTTGAAATGGTAAAAATGGTAAATGGACTGCATTTATATAGACCCCTTTTGCGTCGATGTCACAGTTACGTCACGGCGCTAGCTGGAGGCAAAACAAAGTGAAAACTGGAGGCGGCCAATGCAAATCAGCACAGATTCGGCTACATAATAAGGAGCTTAAATTACTTTTATTATTATTAAATATCATCGTATTGTGTTGTTTGGTGCTAGTATCAATGAAAAATGAATATGCTGTATCTGGACTTTTTATTTCTAGAAAATATTCACATGATTAAAATTGCACCGTAATGTCACTGTTTACATTGTCGTCGTCTCGGCGCTGGCTCGGCAGAACTGCGGATAGTCCACACAAGTCTTGTACATGACCATTCAGCACATAGTTATAGACATCTAAAGATTTATATGCCCTCAGTTTTCTCTTAACGATAGGTTTCTCCATAAGGTAGGTGTAGAAGTCAGGCCACTGACTCAACCGAGGTAACGTTAATCCTGTCAGATCGTCCATGCATTGAGTGAGCATGTAGGCGGCTACGGGTCGGCCAATCTGGTTCTGTCCGTTAAAATTAACTTTTGAAATAACAATCGCGGTCCTGGACACTGAGTGACCTTACACATTAAGATAAAATCTGATTTTCTTCAGTCGTTGTTAAAAAACAAGCTAACAATACTTGCTTACTTGCATTAGTTAAGCGGCCAGAGCGCTCGTTCTGCCTCCACCTAAGCTCCGCCCACATAAAAACGTCACCGTGTTTACCAACTGTAAAGGGGTCTATAGTGCTTTCACAGACCCAATGGCCACCAAAGCACTTTACTTTTGCCTCGCATTCACCCATTCACTCACACATTCATACACCGACGGCGTAATATTATTACAGTGTTTTTAATCAAATAATTGCAGCCGTTGTGAGCATAAGAGACTTAAAGCTACACTGTGTAACTCTTAGTTTATTCTTAGCTAAAAACACTTAGTTCTTTCAAAAATATATGTGCTCATTAATGTATATTTACTTCGTTCAAGTAATTAAGTATTCTCATGAGTGTATAATATGCCATTGAAAATACATACGGGTAAGGGGTTCTAATGTCGGTCGCATGTTGCCCCTCCATCTTTAAAGTACATTAGCCAAAGAGGGACATACCTGTTAATTCAAGCTTTGCCTTTCGCGTTTACGTTCGAGTTAACACTCATGGACGAGGTCGAAATGGAAGCCATGTTAATCTTGGATGACATTGGTCACCATAGAAGTTAAAAACGAAATCGGAATTGAGAGGAACAGAAACTAATATTCACTGGATGGTCATATACCTTTTCACTGCTAGATGGGGTAAAAATCACACAGTGTAGCTTTACAAATATTTCACCATATATGTGGATAGAAAGACAGACAGACAGACAGATAGACAGATAGATATCCTCCTGATCATAATCCCTGTATTTTGGATTTCACAGCTCCAGAACAGGGTCCAGTTCCTCAACTCAGACTGGAAGAAGACTGAGAGCATGAAGGTGAAATGGTCTGAAATCCCCTTATGAGAAGAGACGAGGCTGTTTAAGAAAATACACCGTCTACTTGATGGACAAGTTGAAGGAAGATATTAAGAATTACAGTAAGGTTACCTTTCAGTTAATTTACCAGTCTAGATATTTACTGTTGCCTCTTAGATGTTGCCTCTGCAACATAATATAAGACTGATGTTCTTGGGTGTTCAGTAATATTAGTGCTTTTTAATAGGAGCTTTCTGATGCCTAACTTTGATTGTAGATGTGGACTATCCAATGAGACACAATATCATTCAGTGACCTGTCACCAGGACAGTGTTACAATATGTGGGTCACTGCCTGGACAGATGCTGGGGAGGGACCCAAAGGAAGCGATCTCCCTTTCTGCACACTATCAGACGGTATGCATTATAGGTCTGAAAACATAAGCTAAGTAAAAGTACTAGACCATGACTCGCTTTTGTGAAAAAAGTAATGTCTTTCAGCCGTTTTGATGTGAAGTGACCTGTGTCATCTTCTTTCAGCTGAGGAACTACTGTCCCGTGCGATCTTGGCTTGTGGAGCAGTACTTTTGACCTGTCTAATGCTCCTGTGCATCTTTCAGTTCTCCTCTGTGCAGAAAAGGTAAGAAACAGCAGAATGATTTTAAATCCACAGAGAAAAGATTATTATATAAAACACTGCCATGTCTGTTCTGATCCATAGATTCTCAAATTGTTGCCAGTGTCTGCTGCCTACAGATATTCCAGATCCAGCAAACAGTAATTGTGCAAAGACGTACACTGATGACCAGGTAAATGTGTGGAGATGCCCACTCAGGCTGTGTTTTCAAAACTAGTGAGTGCCCATGATTTACAGGGAAATTTCCCCCAAAAAATGTGTTAGCCGTACCCATTTCAAGTTAATATTCCAATAGTTTAACCTATTGCATGTTCATGGTTCTTTGATGTTGGTTAATGGTCATATGTGACACTCACATGACATGCAAGTAAACATAAAATATCCAATCATGTTTCTTTTTAAACAGTGCTTAGTAATCACATCATCTTCGTCAGAATTGTATGATTGGCTGAAAGCAGACTTCAAGTTTGCTCACTTGCTCATACCAGTAAATGCTTTGTTCACATTAAGCATCACAATGCTAATTTACTGCAAATGTTGCTTTGTATCCTAACAATTCCTTATGGAACCAAAATATGTGAAAAAAAATACTGCAAAATATAATGCCATATATTACATTCTGTAATACATTTCCATAAACGGGAAACTATACTGCAATTGTCCAGGCTAGCTAGCTAGCTAGCTAGCTAGCTAGCTAGCTAGCTAGCTAGCTATCTATCTATCTATCTATCTATCTATCTATCTATCTATCTATCTATCTATCTATCTATCTATCTATCTATGAGTTAAGAGTTAAGATGCAAAAGCCTCTAAATGCCATTTGAAATTTTCTTCTGAAAATGACTATTTTTATCAAGCTTGTATATTTAAGTTCAGTAATTTCACTAAATGACAATTAATAGGTAATCTTCATTGCAATTTAAGTGAAATTACTGAACTTAGATATACAATCTTGATAAAAATGATCATTTTAGAAGAAAATTTCAAATGGCACTTAGAGGCTTTTGCATCTGAACTCTTCATATATATATATATATATATATATATATATATATATATATATATATATATATATATCAAATATATATAGAATGAGTTACATCAGATTTCTAGTTCCCAGCATGCTTTTTTCTGCTAATTAAAGACTGTTTAAAGAAAACCACATGTTAAAATGACGTGTTATTTGATGTGTTTTGCTCAATATAAATATAGGGGGAGATCAGTTGGTGTTCTATTATTTTGGAATTTGAAAGGTCTGATGGTTGGTCAAACACCATTAAGAACCGTAATTACTGATATTTTAGCTTGACAATATGGAACAATTTTAGTGTAAATAATTGTAAAATATAAGAACTATATTACTTAAAAATGTATATATGTGTGTTTATATGCTGAAATTAATAGTAATTCAGAGAAAATTATACATCTGCAATATATTACACATGTGGTAATCTGATATACATCTTGATGAATAAATATAGACAAATTATCTATATATAGATTAATAAATTGTGATCGCATTTTTAGGGCCCTATAATTTCTGCCGATCACGGAATAAAAAGCACACTCTTTTTACAACTAAAATAACAGTAAAGGGTAGAAAAAATGAATTCCCAAAAATTAAAACGGAAAAAAACGGAATTTGCAAAAATTAAAACAGAAAAAATGCAATTTGGGAAAAAATAAAATGGAATTTGGGAAAAAAATAAAACGGATTTTATAGGGCCCTACATTTTCCCACACATATCAGTAGCACCACATTGCAGTACACAAGATCCAGGGGGCGGTGTCAAATCCAGATCTGAGGGGTGGAGTTGGGTTGGTTTAGGGGTGGGTTTAGGGATCAGGGGTGTGAGCTGGGTAGGTTTAGGTATATGTAAGGATTTGGATCTGGATCCAGCTCCTTCCCTTGGATTCCATGTTCTAGAGTGAGGACCATCTCAAACATATTGCAGTAGTGTGATGTTAAAAAAAATGGAATTGTGTAAATCAGAACTACAAATGTAATTCATTAATCAATCTCCATCTGTTCCTCTTATCCTGTCTCCACATAGGGTGAAACTAAATTATATCTTCACCCCGTTTGACTCCACCATTAGTGAGGAGCCCGAAAATGTAGAGGTGGAAGGAAGTTCCTAACCACAGCTTCACCTGTGTCTACATCAAAAGTTTCTCTCAGGAGTCCAGCTCCTCTGACGCCACCCAGATAACCAGGACCACAGATTACACAGAGGAATACATCTCCACTCATGGTGCAATAAGTGGAGGAGAGGAGGAGGAGCAGGAGGACGAGGAAGAGGAGGCATTTTTGGATGAATTTGAATTCTTCCCAAGCACTCACAGCCCTTTCCTGGAACCGCTGGTTTTAACTGGAGGAAAGTTGACACTGGATGTAGTGAAAATAGACTGCAGTGAATTTCTGGATTGCACGTGATCTTCCACAGGCATTACAATGTGACCCAACTGTAACTGTAAAATGGATGCTGAAAAATAACTATGGACATCCCAAAGATAATTGGTCAGTCAAAAGACAAACTTTTATCTTTAAAACATTTTACTCCAGTCCCAGCCATAACTGCGAGGAGCTCAAGCTGTAATGGAAGTAGCAACAGATATTTTCTTCCATATTGTAACCTACTGTACATCCGAGTGAAACAGATGAAAGAAAAAGGGGACTTGGTTCTCTCTGTTGTTAATTGGATGGAGAGATGCAAGAAAGAGGAGGGGTTAAACACGACCATATGATTGGATTAGTCTGGAATACGTTACATGAGAGAAATTTGACGTTTCACCAGCTGATCAAGTGCAATTTTAATTAAAAATGTAGGTAGAAAAATGTACGAATCAGTCACAATAAGACCAATAACATGCATTAAGAAAGCTTGTATGGTTGTGTTAGAAGGATGTGGCAATAGGATTCATGGAACGGAAGGTTGAAACTGAAAGCAAGGTTTCCTTCTCAGGTACTTGTCTCTGAAATGCAAAGATCTAAAAGTATCTATCAAGAGTAAGGATACTAATGAATGTTAGTTGAAAGGTTTTTAGGAGAATATTCTACAGACTCATTCTTTCCACCAAAACACAGTCCAACACTAACCCTTCACTTGAACTGTTTCACAATACAGTCAAGAAATCGAGAAAATATTGCACAAGCATCAATATCGTGGCAGACAGTACTCATATCTACAACTTATCTACTCTAATGCGTGATGTTTGACCAATCACACACATCTGTCATCATCAGTTTTTCATCAGCTCAACTGAATACTGTTCTAATGTAATGTTTTTAATTGCATGTAAACCTATAAAGTCAAAGCATCAATGACAAAATCAATAATTGTACATAAAATAAATAAAAACCTGTGTGGTTTTCTGTCATCTTTATGAAATGGTAAATGAGTTTGTGGAGAGAGTGTACAGCAAAACTAAACCTTATAAATTAGATTTCTTCATTTTCTAGAGTGGAACTTGGCATATCTCCTCAGCGCAATTTGAATGCATTATATCTAAAAAAAATTGAGTAGAGATATGAGCAATCAAAATATTGATAGTTGCCAAATGTTTTTTGCAAAATGAACACTTGCAAGTTAAAGGGTTAAACTATTATGCCCCTAATATTATGAGTTAAACTATTATGCCCCTTTTTGCAAGATGTAATATTGGTCTCGGGTGTCCCCAGAATGTTTTTGTGAAGTTTCAGCTCAAAATACCACACAGCTAATTTATTATAACCATTTGAAAATGTCTTTTTTGGGGCCCATTTAAAAATGACCTATTATGGGGCATACGACCTTGAATGCAAATGAGCTGCATATCCCCGCCCTGCCTTTGGATGAGGGCATAACTTGATACCTATAGCAGTCAGTCTAAGCAGAAGGGCTGAGAGAGTGAGAGACGCTGTTTTGAATGTCATTCAGCCAACATGTTTAACTGGAATATATAAATAGTCTCTGATCAGACCCAGATGAACGAAGAGACATAGGCAGAAAAAACACAAATAAAAATGGACCAGTACGTCTCGGGTATGGTTATTTGATACATTTATGTACTTATAGAGTTGTAATCGCGTCCCTTTTGAAATTTTGGATGTAATTCACACAAACACTAACGTTGGCACAATTTTTTATAAAACTACATACACATACTGTGATAAAGTTTGCTACACACAAGTGAAATTACATTTGCGAGGGACCTGTTGCGTCATGTTCACTTGTCATACAGGTGCTTCTGTGGCAAATGTATAAGATGGCAGCTAACTTACAGAACAAGAACATATATGCATTTTTTAATACAATATCTTATATAAACATGTGGTTACACACTATTAAATTATATACACAGACATCCTACGACGACGACAACAACTTTAGATGCATTTGTTGTTGAATTGGCTGACATCGACTGAAACGACTATTTGCTCAAAAATCATAAAATGCACTTACTGTTATTGGAGGTGTCGTTGGACGACGATCCACAGTTGAGGATTAACTTTGAAGCAAGACCTGCTTTCAATAGCCTCTATGCACGAACCCTGATGACGTATGTCCAAAACAATCTCAGTCAGCGTCTCTACTTCCGGAAGCGCGTTCTGCAGGCAAAGTGTATAGCGGCAAAACTTTAATAAAATCCGTTTTCTCAGAAACGGAGACAACGATTTTAGAATTACATTCGAAATTACATACGATATGAGAGAATACTAACCCTCAAAGTTCTTGGTAGCTCTGAAATATATAATTTAAATAACTTCTCTTTTTCACTCATGTGTGGCCGCTAACTGCCTCACAGTGTTGTTAACATCATTCGCGTTAATCGCAGGACGTTTTCATAAACAGCAAGTGTAATTTGACACTATCTCCACCTAACGCAAAACCGGCTTCTGACCATATCTGACGCAGCACCGGATGTAAGTGGGCGTGCTGAGACAAACTCGGACGCACGCGGTATTTCCGTTGAAGGTTTAAGGATGCTCTATAACTTCCGCCGAGCAATGATTTATTGAATTGTATACTCCATGGTTATACTAAAGAAACGTTAGACACAAAAACAGATAAAACAGAGATGGGTATACCCCTCGTTGTGTTTATGCTTCTTTTTAAAATTATATTAAATAAACATAATAACTATATATAAATTACATTTAAACGCATGTACGTTTCATTTTAAGACGGGAGGACAGTAAATTTCTGAAGACTCTGACATAAACCCATTTGCCTCTGGTTTTCCTCCGCATTAATCTACACAACCGGAAATGGACGAGCATCCTTGCGTCAAATGCAGAGTCAGTCATAAAATGATTCGCTCAAACAAACTTATTTACTAAGGAAATGCGCCACTTAAACTTCCAAAATACATCCACTGTGTTTTCAGTGACTCTGATGTCAGAAATAAGTGAAAACTACAATGCATGTCATTATTACATCCCATCCCACAACAGAACATTTCCGGCTGTCGTTGAAACAATGGAGGATGGTGTACAGATCACCGAGGGCGGGGTCTATGCCACAACCACACTGTCAATCAAACCCCTTGCTCAATTCTATGTCACAAAGCGCTGAATCTTGTAGAACGGCTCGTTCTGAGACGAGCATATGATTTATTGAGATTGTAAAAAAAAAAAAAAAAAAAAAAGCAGTGGGTGGATTTTTATCATTCTAGGGTGGTTTGATCACACTGCCAACACACATTTTATGTTCAAACACCATGTAAAAGTGAATTTTCCATAATATATGCCCTTTAAAACCCACTCAAAATGAAACTTAAAGGGATAGTTCACCCAAAAATGAAAATTCCATCATCGTTTACTCACCCTCAAGTTGTTCCAAACCTCTGTGTTTATTTGTTCTGTCTGTATACAAAGGAAGATATTTGGAATAATGTTTTATTCAAACAGATCTCAATCCCCATTGACTTCCATAGTAGAAAAAAAATACATACTATGGTAGTCAATGGGGATTGAGATCTGTTTGATTAAAACATTCTTCCAAATATCTTCTTTGTGTTCAGCAGAACAAATAAATACAGAAGTTTTGGAACAACTTGGGGTGCAGTAAACAATGATAGAATTTTCATTATTGGGTGAACTAACCCTTTAACCAAGGAAAAAAAATCATTAAAGAAGTGTCTGGTTATTATAGTTAACCATTTACACTACGGCCTCAGCCATTGACCTTCCAACCTTCATGTTAGCTAATATACTAACTAATGTTAACAAATAGCAGTTTCTGTACAGTTTTATTGTTATTTCTATGCCAAAGTCAATACTGAAACCATAGTATTCGAAGACCCTATACAGCTAATAACAGGACCAGTATCAGAATATCTTTTCCAGAGTAGGTTTAAAGACCAAACTGCATGAGAACCAACGCATCACGAGAAAAAGTCAGAATCAACTTCCTCTTTAAAGTTAAAGGCCACACAACACCACCGTACTGAATCGACCATCTTTTAATTATTGACGGAGGTCTAATAACAGGGTCAGGAATTCACACATTATCATAGCACTCAGTTGTTCCACACTGAACAGGAAGGTGTGTCTTTCAGATCAATTATGCAGTAGAGCTGTTGTAAAAGCAATCGGGGCAGAAAGAAAATGTCATTTCTAAAAGGCCTTATCAATAACCTGGCTCACATTTCTCAGTAAACAGGAGTGCAGTGTGTAAACTTGCTTGTATTTATACTAGAACTTTGCGAAATGAGTATGATACTATCCTGAGTTATCCCATTGCTATCCTTTGATACCAAAGGTATCAAAAGATACTATTTACTTACAGTGGTCATTCGATAAGACACTTTTTGTGTCAGAGTGCAACTGAATCGTCTGAATTATATCTTGACAGCAAGGTGACAATAATTAATTGTACATTTAATCAAAATGATAGCAGATTCGGTTTTAAGGTCCGCTTTCAGGAAATAGAGGCATTTAATAACAATGACCAGAACCAAAATACTCTTGTAATTTCCCATAGAAATGCAGTAACCTTTAAGACTAGGTAGATCTTCTCACTTAAAAGGGCTGTTGTTTCGAATGCAATTGTGGGTAAAAAGCAAGCAAGCTGCGGGACACCTTATGATAAACTTGTGTTCATCACACCTATTTTTGGAAATACATTTCAAGCAGCAGTACAAAAAGTATCCATGAACAAGGCATAATTGCTGAAAAAAACAACAACAAAAGAAACACTGTATGAAAACTTCCCTGCTACCTTGTTTCTAAATACAAAACCTCAACCAATAATTTGCTTTAGAATAGCAAGAAGTCCGTCCTTTGTTTTGTTTTTTTTGTTGTTTTTTTATTTTTTCATTCTTTTTTTCTAAAACAGGTAAAATTCAGTCCTCAGGGTGAACGGCATGGATGACAGTCTTCCATCATTTCATCTGCTGAAGGATCCATTAGCATGCAAGCCTCGTAGACAAGGACCCGTGGAGGAGTGCTCCTCCTGGGCGGAGCCGAGTGGCACTGGGCAGCTTAAGCCAGGCTGGGAAAGCCTCTGGGGTCGTCCACGTTAGGGACAGACACTCCACCAGCCTAAAAAAAAGCAGATAAAGGAAAAACAGGCCATTTGAGTCCAAATTCAGGTTATGGTTAATCCTTCCGAGGTCATCTAGCAATACCAGCCATAAGATGTAACAGACAGTCATAAAAGTCAAACATCCGTTAATGTTCTGATTGGTCCTTTAAATCAAGTCATGAACAGAGATCTCACATGATCCTTTAGGAATCATTCTAATCTACTGATTTTGTACCCATGAAACCTTGTGCTAATTATCACGGTAAAAACGTATCTTTGTGAAAACCACAATATACTCCTCAGGAACATTTACTTGTAAATATCAATATTACAATGTAAATATCTTTCCTGTCACGTTTGATCAATATCATGCATTCTTGCTGAATGCAAAAAAAATTATATATTAAGACTAGGGGTGGGGAAAAAAATCGATTCTTCAATGCATCGCAATGTGGACGTGGACGATCCTGAATCGATTCACAAATATCCCAAAATCAAAATGTATATATATTTATAATAATGTAATATTGACAGAGACGCGAAAGACGGAAGTGCAAAGACCGGAATATCTGACAGCGTGCACATAACAGACGCGATGCGCGCAAGATCCAAACACCCTCCTTGTTAGGTTAAAAGCTGACGGTGTGGAAATATTTTGGCTTCTGAAGTTGAAGGGGGAAGGAACTGGGCAAGAGCCACGTGTAGTTGTAAGCTTTGTAGATAAAACTAACGATCGGAAACACGACAAATATGAGAAGCCATATGACACACGTTTCCAGCCAGAGGAGGAAACATCTCGGCTGTACCGGTCGTTATAATATTAATTTACTACAAGTAAGTTAAAGTTATGCTACTAGTTCAGGCACACGTTTATTTTCCTGTTGGTTCTTTGGAATGCTAATAAAATATATTCTACGTTAATTCCTTATGGGTCATTACTTTGTACATTTAAAGGAAAGTATTTATAGTCACACACACAAAAGATTCAGATAATCGATTTGTAACATTATAAATGTCTTCCACTGTAACTTTTGATCAACTTAATTTAATGTATCCTTGATGAATAAAAAGTATAGATTTCCTTTTTCTTTCTCCCAAAAATTTAAAAAAATTCTTACCGACTCCAAACTTTTGAACTGTATTGTTTAATGTTACATAAGCTTTCTATTTCAGATAAATGCTGTTCTATTGAATTTCTGGGTGATTCTCTGAATTTGGGTGCCCTTCAAGCCCTCAAACTTTCTTCAAAGATTTTCAATTGAAGGAAATCACAAAATGCATTTTAATGCTGTCAATTAATAGAACCAGGTGCCTTTGCATTATAATGCAACACAATTGTTCAAAAAAATATTTAAACATAATGGTTTCCCAAGTAGTAGACAACAAGCATGTTTTGCATGTCTTCACTAACCATCATTACATTTTCATTGAATATAAAACAAATAAAAAGTGCAATTAATACCAAAATGTTGCTGCTGCTAATATAATCATATGTTGGTCTAGTGTATTTTTGTTTACTGTTGTAAAATGGAAAGTCAATAATCGCTAATTGAGAATCGTTAATAATCGAAAATCGACTGTAATCGGAATCAGGACTTCAATAATTGCGTAATCGAATCGGGAAATCAGACAGGATTAACCACCCTAATTAAGACCAATGTGTTAAAGACCAATCTGCAATCATAATCAAATTAGATGTACATAACTCTATAATTAAGGTGATTTCAACATTATTTTTGGATAGATGTGTGAACTCCTCCAAAGTGGTACATGCGTCAGCCGCAGAGACTCAAAATGCGGTACTATACCTTGTCTGGCCTGCGTTCACGAGGTGGTCTGGCAGCAGGGGCCCCACGGGCACTCTGCCACCTCGTGGTCCACGACGACCACGCCCTGGGCGGCCCAGGTCCCCAAAGTTAATCTCCAGCTGGGATGTAATGTCATTCAGCTGGCCTGCGGAAGGTGTGGTCCTCAGCAGAATCATCACCAGAGGCCTGCAGGAAGGAAGTGAACATACACTCAATAAAACCGCCTTTACATTGGACTTAGATTTAGTCCAACAAACCATTAGTATTCATTTCTTAATTGGGATAAAAAGACTAAAGCAACAAAACACAATGAATGTGATTAATAGTCTGAACTCAGGCTATGTTACTCATACATGCAGTTTAATCTACTAACTTTTAAATTTCACTTTTGTAACTATTGTTAAGCAATAACCTGTATTTAATTTCTTACAATGAAGCCCATCCCAGTGTCTTTTGCTATTCAATTTTGTAGCATTGCTAACCCGAATACTACTGTTAGACTGTTGGTGAATTTCAGGTCAACGTTACAAATAAAGCACCCTGTGCTGTGTGCAAGCTATTGAAACAAAATTACCAAAAAGAGAAAAAAAAAAAGAAAATTTACAGCAGTATAACTATGGCAGCTATCCCATGAAATCCAAAATGGTCTCACATATCAATATTTGTCAGGGTATCTTGTTGAAGTTTTAAATTCTAGTAGACAACACTACACAGTGAAGGGAAAACAATCAGGTTCTCAAAACCACACTTCCAAGCTATTTAAACACATAATTGAAGGGTTAGTTCACCCCAAATTGAAAATTCTGTCAGTAATTACTTACCTAATGTTGTTCCAACCCCGTAAGACTTTCGTTCATCTTTAAGCACAAATTAAGATCATTTTGATTATATCTATGAAGCTGACTCACTCCTCCATAGGCTTCCCATAGGGATTGAAACTGGCCAGCCCAAAAGAAATCGTTAAAATTATAGTCCGAGTGACTACAGTGACTCAATCTTAAGTTTATCAAGTGACAAGAATACTTCTTGTGCGTAAAACAAACAAAAATCACGACTTTATTGAACTATTCATTTCCTTCACTGTGGGCCATGAATTTCAGCGTGGTGGACCTGAGCAAAGCTTCTGTGTCCACGTCACACATAGGCTCATTATTGGCCAACACTGGTCATGTGTGATGCGCGTGACGTACAACCTAGAAGGTTTTTTTGCACTACTCTACCTGAAATCTCGCAAAGCCAACTGAGAAGGAAATGAGTCTCTGAGGACACATCTGTGCAACCATATTAATTTGAACCGATTGGGACAGATGGTAACGGCCGCAGAGAAGTTCAACAATTAAGGCTCGAACAAGAAGTTTCAGCATGGTTGGTTAATGTCACTTTAATGTATCTTTGTAGGTACTCGCGGGTAGAGTAGTGAGGTACAAAAGCTGTGCCGTTTACTGATCTCCAAAAACTCAGCCACGCCATCTCTCAACTGTCGTTATTAAACCCAAGAACAGAACACTACAATTGCATCCACTCTGATCCAGCGTATCAACAATGACTGACTACGATGAAAGCTCGCTGTAGTGTTGGGACGCGTTGAAGCGCTGCTGTCAATCAATTGGCATCACTAATTTTGTGTAAACATATACGAATTGGCGTGTCATACAAACAGCATTTCATGAGATCAGTATGTGTCAATCAACAATCATGGCAGGGCGTCCCAACCGTGTGATTGCCACACAGTTGAACAGCTTGAATTTGAGAAGGTGGAAACATTGGATAGATTTTTATCCTTATATGATGGTGGTGTGCAGGCACTGCCAACACACATTTCAACTTGTAAAAGCGCACGTACCAACATATATGACCCCTTTAAGAAGCCTATGGAGGAGTGATTGAGCTTCTCAGATTTAATCAAAAATATCTTAATATGTGTTCGAAGATGAAAAGAAAGTCTTAGGGTTGGAACATGAGGGCGAGTAATTACTGACAGAATTTGCATTTTGGGATGAACTTAACTAAATGTAAAATTTGAATGATTGGTGTCAAACACAGTCCGCATGAAAAACAATGGAAATAAAAAGTTCGAACACTGGTTTTACTTACATCCTCAGCCTTGGACTTGTGCAGAACATATCCCTTTCTTCCAATTGGTTCCCTCGTTAGCTTCACGAATGTTGAATTCCACTTTGGCTCTCTCTTTATCCTGTAGGGCTTTATATTCATCCAGAGTCATCTCCTTGGGGCCTTCTTCTTTAACCTCCTCAGCCTCATTCTCCCTGTGAAAACATCAAAATTAGTCCATGTTATGCTTTTAAAAGAGCCATTTTTCCCAAATCAATACTAGGGCTGCAACTTGCAATTATTTTGATAATCGATTATTGGCCAATCTTTTTCGATTAATCGGATAAATTCAATTCGATTATGGGCATTTTGTAAAACATGGGCATTTATGTGTAAAAATGTACTTTAAAAAGTGCAAAAGCCACACATTGAGTTCTACTAATACACAATATTTGCATTGTTTTTAATAATTGCTGATGGAAAGTTGACAATCATAAAGCGCACATGCAAGACGGTGCTCCAAACCATGTATAGACCTTGCATGTGCCTCATGAAGGGCATGTAAGACAGAGCACCATGACTGGCCTGTTTCAACCAATCACCACTAAACGCTCCCGTGACCGAAGCAGATCAACTAATCGATAATGACATTCGTTGACAACGAATTTTCATAATTATCGAATTGAGTTTTTTTGTATCTTAATCAATATGTAATTTTGTATATTTAGTTATCTTAATCAATACTAATGTTGCAAACCACTTTTTTTCCTAAATTACAGGCAACAACATATGCTAACTCAGCAGGCAGCAAATAGAAAGCAATGACTCAGCAATGTGGTTCTAATTTAGAGCTAAAATGTTCTGTGTGTTCTACACACTTGTTCTCCAGAGTCAGCAGGTGGATGTTCCTCTCCTTCAGGGGTGTCCTCGGTGACATTTGATTGGTCAAGCTCACTGTAAAGGGAAACAGAAATGTATCTAATTTCACAAATCTAATATAATGAAGCAAAACACCCTCACTGACCAGTCTGTGAATCAAATTCATCAGCGTTTTCAATCTTGGCAGATAAAGCGTCTGTTGCTCCACTGACCTCAACTCATCCTTAACAGTGCCCCAGTTATGAGATCCACCCCTCCGCGTTTTCTTCTGCTCTCAGGCTGCTGAAACAAAAATTAACACTTAGCTTTGAAATGTCACACACGGTGGGCATTAACATTTGGAGCCAATATGCGGATGCAAATAACTTGCGATCGGTCGCTGCCGCTGTGTCTGTCGAACTCTCGTTTGCCGCGCGAGTCAAAGCCGTCAGATCCTGCCGACGCCTCTGCCCGGCCTCCGCGTCCTCCTCTGGCACCTCGCGGCCCCGGAACGGCCTGTCACTGACAGACCTGAGGAGGAGAGATAATGTAGCTGTTAGATGTCAGTCTTGTTTGCTACTCAATAATTGGATCTTTATGAAAGGGAAAAGAATGTAAAGCAAGTCGTGATGAAACAGAAGTAGCGACAAAGCTGCTCTTACATATTGTGGTGTACATCCAACTGTAATAGATTTTTTTTTTTTTTTAAGTGGGACGGGGACTTTGTTTTGCATTGGTTGTAGATATGTTGAGAAAAGAGCTAGTAGGGGCAGAGTTTCAAACATACCAAATGATTGAACAGAGGCATTAAAAACCAAAGTACACTACTGCTAGCAAATTAAAAGTTTTCAATATAAAACTTCATTAAGGATTTACATCACAAAAAGGGTCAATTGACTCACTTCTCCACAAGAGAATTCTCCACCCTCAGCAGGTTTTTCATCAGCGGGTTTGTCAAAGCGTCGTTCACGTGGTGGCCTCCTGTCAGGCCGCCTGTCAGCTGGTGGACGACCCTCCCCCTGACCTCCCTGCTGCTGGGTGTCCTGGCTGACCTGGCTGATCCGTCGTGGCGGCCCATTTTTTCATGCCTTCAAACCAGAAACATGACAGATTCAACCAAACACCAATGCTAACAACTATCAAAGAAAAACAATGGTGAATAAAAAGGTCTTATGCTGGGAAAAGAAAAAAAAAAGAAGGACGAAACGGACAAATGCACTTTACTGTGATGGTCAGTTCCATCACAGTACAGGATGGTTCCCCCAAAAGTTGAATATTTACTTACCCTCAAGTTGTTTCAAATCCATGTTACTCTTTAGAGTAACTCAAAGCACAAAAAAAATTGTATTTCAAGAAAAAGAAAAAAAAGTTTAAAACATGAGGTATGAGTAAATGATAAATACAACTTAATTTATGGTCAATGCCAAAAAACAATGTAAATACAAATTACGTTGGTAATTCTTTATCTGTATCTTATTTAATTGAATATGTTAAGTCTGTTTATCAATCGTTATTTTACATTATCATATGAATAAACTATAAATTGTTTTATAATAATGGTTTGAATAAAATAATATTTAGTGACTCTTGTGAGTGACTGGTCCCACCCTCCACCTACCGAAATAGACGCTCGCGCTCAGCCCAACAGCTGATCACGCGCCCTCCCGCGCGCGCACCTGTTCACGAGCCCGCTGCCTCCTCATCCAGATCAAACATGGCCACTGACACCCGGGAAATTGTTTTGACAACCCTACCTTTAAAAAACTGGCCAGTCTGAGTTTTATACACGTAATGAAGCTAAAACAGCTTTAGGCAAATACAAATAGGAGGGTTTTCATTTCAATGGGGAGTGTCATGTCTGAGAGGACGGACTATGTTGCCTCAAACACGAGGTTGGAGCTGCAACGCTCGAGCGTTGATTAAAAGCCACGTGATAACGGACGGACAGTGCATTCGGAGACTGTCAATAAACGTTTTTTTTTTTTACTAATGAATGGGGGAGTTATACTAGTCTGTTGAGTAAAAAGCACAAATATAGCCGACATTAACATACTGATGGTTATCATTTAGGCCTGCACTTCATGGAGGATCTATAAAAGAATTACGTTAAGTTGCAACAGGTTCTACTAACTTACATGCGTCACTTATAAACAATGTATGGAGCTTAAAACCTATTTTGCTGAAAGAGCTGGACGTTTTTGAGGTGTCGGGCAGTTTCATAAACAATAGAGTTGTGCGCGACCTCATGGGCTTAGTAGCGCCTTTTGCAGACTGCTCACTTGAGTAAAGAGTGACCAAATAACGAGTTCAATACATGCGATATTTACCATCTTTCTTGAGAGGAACGGGAGCTTGTGTCTCTTCTTTCTTGTCGAGAAGCGGGACTTTCCTGTCTTTCTGTGTCTCCTTTTTGAGCTGCTTTGCAGCCTGCGAGGCGGTCTTGGCGGCACCAGGAGCGGTCGCGTCCTTCTTCTTCTTTTCTGCCTGCTTTAACGCCTCGAACGGATCATCTTCATCATCAAATAGCTGGGCGAACCGATTGGTTACGACACAGCCGAAGCCTTCTTGCAATTGTCCGGGCATGATGGCCCCCTTTCAGCAGGATTCTCCTCCGATTCTACGGGGCTTGTGCGAGCGCTTCGCTGCTAGATGCCACAAGATGGCTGGAAAAGACTCATGCTTCTCTTCCGGCGTGAAAGACATCCGGGACTCTGACCGCGCAGCAGTATGGGACATGTAGTCTCATAATTTACCCCAGAAAAAATAATGCACATATGATTACTAATTTCAACATTTTTAAATGGCAGTACAATTTGTTTCAAAAATACATTTAACACAATAAATGTTTTTTTTTTAAAAACATCTGTCATTTTATGTGTTTTTTTTATATATTGAGTATTTCATCACAAACAATTTTTCTAAAATTGTATTTCTGTCAACATGTTGTGACATAAGGGCCCCTGAGAAACACTGAGGCGGGTCATGGCGCCATGAGCCATGACTGGATTACAAGTCTTCTAAACAGCTCAAAATAGTTTTGGACTATCAAAAACAACCATTCAGCTGTCTTTGTGACAAAAATGTGACATGTCACAAGTTAATTATCTGGAAAGCTTGAATGCTCTTGGCAGTTTATTTATAGACCAATAATAATGGCTGAATAAAAGTAGTTTGAAGAGGTCAGTGATATATTTGTTTACTTTTATGAAATGCCACTTCTTCTGTCATTATGTATTTACTAAATTACTTTTATGTAGGGCTAGGCTATAGTTTTTTGTTTTTGTTTTACACAAGTCATACGTGTATTGGACAACATGAGGGTGAGTAAATGATGACATTGTGAACTGTACATTCAAACTAGAAGTCCATTTGAAAATGTGAAAATTATTATATTTTTTTCACACACTAAAAATAAAAGACAATCGATACAATTTAATAATTAACAATTTACACACCTGATGTATGAAGAAAAAAATCAAGGTAAAATTCACTTTTCAATCAAGTTTGAGATGTTTTAATTGTGTGCATTTACTTACTTTAGCTATTTAATTATCGTTATATAACAAGACAAATAATAAATCAGTGATTTTCTTTGACTAAAAATGTCCAACCACCATAATTTCCACAATACATTATTAGAGACTCATGGGCTTGACACATTAGGCCTACTGATGTGCACCTTGAGACAAAACAATGGCACTGACATATTTTAAGATATGCCCGTGCAAGTTGTTTAAAACAGCTCAAACATGCATTTCAGTCTGGGATTTTTTCTGTGAAACAGGGGTAAATGGTCATCTCTTCTGGTTTGGCAGTGATAGGTTAGGCATTGTTTATGGATAAATTAAATAGCCTACTGCTTTGAAAAGTGTGTTTTTAAATCCTTTTTTATTATTGAAATTGGCTCTACAGGACAAAACAAATCCACAAAACATCCAAAGAAGTTCAATGGAAATATGAATTTCTTCTGGTCCCAAATAAATTATTATATAAAAACGTAGTCCTTAACCAATCCCTACCACCAAAACCTAACCACCCATAACTTCTCCCTAAAATCAGAAGGTAATAAAAGGTGAATGACACTGATTTGTAAGTACTTCACACTGGTTCTAAGCCAAAACTTGACATAAACTGTAAACGTGTCCCTCAAATCTCATTGGTTGATTGGAAAGTTGATCCAGAATCAACAATGTTGTTGATCTAGGAACATGTGGTACATGGTGAAATCACGCTCACTGATGGGACAACCCATCTGAAGGCGACTGTGATTGATTCACATACATTCAGCTAAATTTCCTTGGAGTTTTTTTTACCATAACTCTATTTGAAGAAACCATTCTTCCGCGCATAACAAGAATGCCGAATGTGGTGACGGAGGCGATTATTGAGTCTTATGCGCTCATGTTTTTGGTGATGTCAGCGTTTTTTGTGTACTTTTGTGGCATGGTCTGGGCATTCTGCAACCGCTAAACTCAGCGGCTTCGCTGAAGAAACCGAGTGCGACACGTGGAGTTTTTCACAAGTCCCTCTGCAACAAATATTTGCAGATCCTGAGGTTGTGGAAATACATCCAACACACTACATTTGACCAGCTCCGAATGTCTGGATCACTCGAGGTACATCGCGTCGTGCTATATTGTGGATTCATGTTTTGAAGGTTATAGAAAACAGCTCACAATTTGCTCCAGTCTCATCATGCCTGAATGTACCTGAACATAGCAAGCGTACTGTAACCAGAGTACTCCAGCTTCAACACAGAGGTAAGATTGACGAGCCAATACTGTCGTATTAACTGTTGAGATAAAAAAACTCATTGTTAAAACTCATCATTAAACAAATTCATTGGCAAAAACAGAAAGCCAAGTTGGTTATAGCATGATCGTTTATTTATTAACACAGGGAAGTGCTACTCTGATCTTCGTCGCCATGGCAACCCATCAATACCTGCAACCCCCATACATTGCTAACTCATCTGGAGAATTACAGAATTCAAACAAACTCTGAAATACTGTATTTTTTTCCTCCTGTTTTCCACACTTCAATACAGAATTTGTTCTACTTTGTTCATTTTTATTTTTCATGCTCAAATGCTTTGGCAATACGATGTACACTTTGTCATGCCAATAAAGCTTATTTGAATTTTAATTACAATCATTAGTTTCTGATATGCATGTTTATTTAATGCTGTGTAGTTTAATAACTTGTTACAACTGCACTTCAACTATTACTTTGTCGTATTTGCTTAAAAAAAGTGTACAAGTCTCAGTTGCACGTATCAGTATATCGGACACATTAAACCGTTAATACTTTGACAAGCAATTTATTAATCATAAAAATGTACACAGTTCCACACACGGTACACAATTATTCACTGGGAAGAGATGACAGAGACTAGTCTTTTATATATTATATATACTCTTATTAAATCAAATCATTTTGGAAGAAGGCCCTTTGGGTGACAAAATAAAAATGGAATAAATACAATTACATGTCAGATTTGTGATCCCATTTCTGTCAGAGTCACATACTGCTAACTGTTCCCAGTACTTTTAATGGTAAAAAACATTCACCTTGGAATACACTGCAACAAAACTAATGCAAATATTACAATAATTAGCAATTCATAATTAGTAATAAGTAGCTCAAAAAGTAAGCATGGTGCTCAGCAACCCCAAGTTCATGGGTTCAACTCCAAAGGAAACCAAGAACTGATAAAATATGTACCTTGAATATCACTTTGGATAAAATTTGCCAAATGCATTAATTAAGTACTTGTTTGTAAATACAAGTAAAAAAAAAACTTGAAGAACATGATAGTTCATAACAATGCTGGACTAGTCTAACACAATAATTTCATATAAAGTCTTTTGATATTCATGAAAATCAAATATTAAGGAATTCCTGGAAGATTTCTTTGTGGGGATAGAATGCATGTTACATACTTCACAATTAGATTTTTGCTTTGATATCTAGACCCTCGTCTTCTCAGTTTCTTACGCACTTTATCCTCAAGTTCCAATAACTTCACATACAGGGCCTCTGAAATAGTTTCATCAATGTCCATCTAAAAAAAAACATACATAAAACATACATTAGTCAAATTATGTAGGTATGAGTCATGATTGATATGAACAGGATGAACAGCTGAGATACATAAAAGTCCAACCATTTCTTAGCAGAACCAACCAAATCACTAAGAATATAACCCCTAATGACTATAATTTCCTATATAAAACTACATTTTAAAACAATTACAATTCTCAGAGTAAAATGGGCATAAAAATAGAAGAGTGAGGGAACCCGCTTGTCAGGTCTGACCTTGCGTGGTTGGGTGTAATTGTTTCCAAGCCCAGAGGTCAAACTGTGGTATTTGGCCATTGGGTCCAGTGACTCAGGTTTCTGCATGAACAGCCAAAACTGTGTAATAAAAAACAATAGATGAAAACTGAGACCAGGAGAAATCCATGAGGCCAAGTCATTCCTCCAACTGACTTGCAACACTAAGCTTCAAAAACTATTAATCAAAGTGGTTTTACTTATTTCTTTTTCCATTCCATGTACTATGAAACATTTTTTTTTTCCCAGTCAAAGATTTCAGAAAATGTATTAATTTCAATAAAGAGACCGGCCACTTTATTTGGTATACCTTGCTAGTACTGGGTTAGACCCCCTTTTTGCTTTCCGAACTGCCTTAATTATTCGTGCCACAGATTCAGCAAGGTGCTGGAATAATTCTTCAAAGATTTTAGTCCATATTGATAGGATAGCACCACACAGTTGATGCAGATTTGTCGGCTGTACATCCATGACGCGAATCTCCCTTTCCACCACCCAAAAAGTCTTCTATTGGATTGAGATCTGGTGACTGTTGAGGCCATTTGAGTAAAGTGAACTGACTGTCTTGTTCAAGAAACAGTTTGAAATTATTTGAGCATTGTGACATGGAGCAATATCCTGATGAAAGTAGCCATTATAAGATGTGGTAATAAAGGGAAGGACATGGTCAGCAACAATACTCAGGTAGGCTGTGGTACATAGACAATGCTCATTAAGTACTAAGAGGTCCAAAGTGTAGCAAGAAAATATCCTTAACACCATTACACCACCACCAGCGTGAACCATTGATACAAAGCATGATGGACCCATGGCTTTTTACGTCAAATCCTGACCCAAGCATCTGAATGTTGCTGTAGAATAATCGAGATTCATCTGAATAGGCAATGTTTGCCAATCTTCTACTGGGGTGAGCCTTTGTGAATTGTGGCCTCAGTTTCCTGTTCTTAACTGACAGGAGTAGCAGCGGTTGTGGTCTTCTGCTGAAGCCCATCTGCTTCAAGGTTTGATCGTGTGGTGAGTTCAGAGATACTCTTCTGCAAACCTTGGTTGTAACAAGTGGTTATGAGTAACTGTTGCCTTTTTTTATCAGCTTAAACTAGTCTGGCCATTCTCCTCTGACTTCAACAAGGCATTTTCTCCCACAGCACTGCCACTCACTGGATGTTTTCTATTTTTCGGAGGAATCTCTGTAAACCCTAGAGATGGCTGTGTATTAAATGAATCCCAGTAGATCAGCAGTTTCTGAAATACCCAATACACCAACCAACATGCCACATTCAGTCATTTAAAGGAGAACTCTGGTGTAAAATGAACCTTTGGTCTAATAAAACATTGGTACCTAGTCAATCGTTCTCTGAGATTTGTTTTCATGATAATTAAATGTAAAGAGTTTTATCTCTAAAAACTGTTTAGCGTATAATGCTAGTACTGGGGGCATTTACTAAGAGAAAAAAAACCCCTGCTAGTTTATACCACTAACAAGGCTCAAAACAGAAGTGCGCAAAATGTGATTGGCTGATTAGATGTTTGCATTAACTAAAGTTGAACAGGTGTAGCTAATAAAGTGGCCAGTGAGTGTAATGTAATAATTATTCAAGGTTAAACTTGATGATGCCTAAACCATTTGGGGTCATGCTAGTACATACCAAAGCCTCCGCTCCATTGTAAGGTGAGAGGGTAAAGGTGTTGGTGAATATTCTTATCTGATGAGACAGGACATTCGGACATTATCACATTGTTAAATTTGTGTGTGACAATCCAAATATCGTGTTGATAAACAAGAAGTAAAGTAAATTGGGGACCTACAAGCCACATTATTGGCATGATGAAGGTCCAGAAGAATGATCGGTAGAATGCCATAGGTGAGGTTAGTCATGACCAGACCAGGACAGATTACCGATGAGTACAAACCCTGCAGAACGGATCAGTAGTATTAATTAATAATTCACAAATAATATAAAAATAATCAATTATTCTGGTATATTATGATACTGTATATAATGTCATGCAAATGTTTGGAAGTTTTAGAGTGTGGCTTTCAAGTTGTGAAGGGAACTGGGAACTTACCCGGCTGTTGTAGTGGCGGTTTAGGGCAAAGCTAAGTAGATCAGACGCATATTTCGAGGAGCTGTAGGGCTCATGGCCTTTCTGATGCTGTATGTCGTCTAGACTAAAGGCCGATCGCTGGGCATTACTGGAAGATGTCCAGATCATTAGAGAATTGTGGTCCGTCTGACACAATAAGGGCTCCAGTTCCCTCACCTGTCAAGGGAGAAAAAAAATACAGTTGGATCAGGGAATGTACTGCTTAATTTCTGCATACTTAACAGAATTACAAAAACACTAATTGTTTTTGTCCTCCATTGTGAGGCCATACTGGTAATGCTGTCCCAAACTATCACCAGCATTATGCGAGCCAAAAGTTGACAAAAAAAGAATAATTACGCCACACACTTTGTCTAAAACAACACAGTGAGATACAACACCCTGAGAACAAAATGGCTGACAAAACATGACTGAAACAGTTATAAATAAAAAAATATAAATGTTCAATAGAAAGTTCAATTTATTTGAAATCAAATTCTCTAAAAGAAATTATAAATGTACTTTCCCTTTTGATAAATTTAATGTATCCTTTCTAAATAAAAGTATTTAAAAAATCTTACAGACAAACTTTTTGAATGGTACTGTATACATTGAGTTCTTTTGTTTATGTGTATTTAAAAAAAAAAAATAGTATATATATATATATATATATATATATATATATATATATATATATATATATATAAAATAATATATACACTACCGGTAAAAAGTTTAGGTTTAGTAAGATTTTTTAATGTTTTAAAAGAAGTCTCTTCTGCTCACCAAGGCTGCAATTTTTTGATAAAAAATACACAAAACACAGTAATATTGTGAAATATTATGACAATTTAAAATGACTTTTTTATGTTAATATATATTAAAATGTAATTTATTCCTCTGAAAAAAAGCTGAATTTTCAGCATCATTACTCCAGTCTTCAGTGTCACATGATCCTTCACAAATCACTCTAATATGATGATTTTATGCTCCAAAAACATGTACTGTATGATTATTATCCATGTTGAAAACAGTTTTTTACATTTTTATTTAAGGATTCTTTGATGAATAGAAAGTTCAAAGAACAGCATTTATTAATTAGAATCTTTTCTAACATTATAAATGTCTTTACTGTAACTTTTGATCAATGTAACTCATCCTTGATGAATAGAAGTATTGATTTCTTATTTATTTCCCCCAAAATAAAATACAAATTCTTCCTGACCCCAAACTTTTTAAAGGGTAGTGTTTAATGTAACAAAGGCTTTCCATTTCAGATAAAAGCTGTTCTTTTGAACTTTCTATTCATCAAAGAATCCTGAAATAAAAATGTAAAAAACAGTTTTCAACATGGATAATAATCATACATGTTTTTGGAGCATAAAATCATCATATTAGAGTGATTTGTGAAGGATCATGTGATACTGAAGACTGGAGTAATGATGCTGAAAATTCAGCTTTTTCAGAGGAATAAATTACATTTTAATATATATGAACATAAAAAAAGTCATTTTAAATTGTCATAATATTTCACAATATTACTGTGTTTTTTGTGTATTTTTTATCAAAAAATTGCAGCCTCTAGTAACAGAAGAGACTTCTTTTAAAAACATAAAAAATCTTACCAACCCTGAAACTTTTGACCGGTAGTGTATATATATATATATATATATATATATATAATTTCTTTTTTAAAACAACCAAAACAAGAATAGAAGTGTGTGAGTAAGAGAGAAGTAGAGGGCAACTTGACTAGAAACACAAGCCTCAATTGATCCCCCTCTTGCCACTCTGTGCCGTCTCAGCAGAAAATCGATATGTCTTGTCTAGCCTTCGAGGACACGAAGTGTCATATGTACTGCAACTTTAATGTCTGAACCACTTGAGTCACTATAACTCCACTATATAGAGAAGCATGAGGAGTCAACTCTGCTGCCCTGATGACCAGATGCCTCAGTGCAAATGAATGAGCTCTTCAATTAACATCAGCAACACTTCACAAGAAAGCACAGAGCTGCATTTGAGGACTAAAAATAACTTCAGCATTAGAGTCGTTAAGATGAATTATTGATCGGGCAGCTGCCGGGGAACAGGTTGTGTTGACAACAGTGAAATGAATGCTGTGGCATCCATGGATGAAATATTGTTCTTGGTGATCTTTTGAGGAAGATGACTTGATGCTCCCATAGAAATAGTGGTGAAAGAACACTAGTTGTGTATGTTCAATTTATTTTTCTGTGTGGTCATTGAAACACACTCGCTAGTTCATATCCATCAACTTACCAGAAGGAAATGACCAAAAAGATTAGTGGCAAACACCTCCTGCAAACCAATGGGTGTGACCTTATCTTCCTGGGTCCAGAATACCCTCCGCGTGGCAAACATGTGAACCACATTTCTGATGGGTAGATAAAAAGAATTATAATAAAAGACTTCTGCTCTAGTCAACGTAATGTAATAAAATAACTGTCTATCACATACAGTATATACTATAACCTGCATACTAACTTTCAAGTAGTATACAACACAGTACTAAGTACGTAACAATCAATGTTTTAAAATGTATATTACTGAATCATTGGCTGATGGATGCATTGCATTACAAGCTTTTTTTTGTTAATCGAGAATTACATGCATAAAGAACATAAAGAATTCAAAAGAACACCATATATTTGAAATAGTAACATTTTAAATCTTTACTTTAGATCAATTTAATGCATCCTTGTAATTTCTTAAAAAAAAAAAAAAAAAAATCTTACTGAGCCCAAACCTTTAAACGGTAGTGTAAATAGAAAAAAAAATACTGTACCTAGAAAACAAGCCTTTATAAAAGGCTTTGAGATCTACCCTGGGATTAGGCATGATTCCAGCATTGAGATACAGATAGTCCAATCTTTTGTACCTGTTAAAACAAAGTATAAAATATTAAATAACATTTTAATCTACGTTTATCAAACTGGGGGCTCCAATATGCTTCACTTGTCATATAATACCAAGTGCGAAAGTATTGATGATGGACTAATCTGAA
Organism: Hybognathus amarus; assembly: GCA_030378365.1. NCBI lineage: Eukaryota > Metazoa > Chordata > Actinopteri > Cypriniformes > Leuciscidae > Hybognathus > Hybognathus amarus. The sequence continues at coordinate 8,190 of JAQIUQ010003907.1, read as the reverse complement.
CGCGGATTGACAACAGAACCGAAAGACAATTCTGAATAAAGTAGTAGTTTTTGTTATTTTTGGACCAAAATGTATTTTCGATGCTTCAAAAATTCGAAATATCCCACTGATGTCACATGGACGACTTTGATTTAATTTATTGCACAAACTTTTTCAATGGTGGGACAGAAAGATCTCAGACTAAATCTAAAATATCTTAAACTATGTTCCGAAGATGAACGAAGGTCACACTGGCTTCTAACGACATGAGGTTGAGTCATTAATGACATACTTTTCATTTTTGGGTGAACTAACTCTTTAAGAGTGCTCTACAAAGCCACACCTCCTTCAAATCACATGAACGTGTACAGCAAGGAGCAAACAAAACCATCACGAAAGACAACATAATGTATCAAAGCACATCACATTACAATATAACAAACAACTTAAAGAGCTCTGACCTGTACCACCTGACTACTGCAGATTCATTTAGTGGTTAATAACGTTGTCATAGAAACGCATACATTTGAGTAAATTAGATAAATAATGTCACAGGATTCCATATCTTCCAAATTACAGTAGTTATGGTGTTATTGCTACAATATAAGGGATGTGAAGAGACTTTCAACCAGCATAATAAAAATAAAAAAAATTGGAACAAATCACCTAGCTACCCTCCATTTAAAATTCTGGACATTTTGAACATTCATAAATAACGTTTTCATAACATAATAAGCTAGGTTCATGTTTTCCAACTGTTGTGCATTACATTTGAATATGCGCAAATGAGATTTATGAGGGCAGGATTTATTTTTAATTTCAGACTGTTTCTCACACAATTCTATAAAATAGCTTCAAAAGACTTGAACTATAGCAGATGAGTCATACAGATTACTTTTATGATGCTTTTAGAGCTTGACAGCCCCTGGTCACTATATGCTTAAAGGGGTGGTTCAGGATTTTGGACATCGGGCCTCATTTCCAAGTTAGCCTTAGTGTTATTTATTCAGTGGAGACAGTTTTCAAAAATTTTCATCCAGTTGTTCCAGTTGCATAGTTCGTCAGTGCTAGGCTAGCGCGAGTCAACTGGTAACTGCTAGCCTGCCATTAAAAACAGCTTTACCCACTCCACAGTACACCAAAAGCAAATAAATTATAAAGCCAGACTATCGATGTAAATGTCTGTTAAGAGAATAACGTTAAAATCAAGAAGCCTATGGACTAGTATGCAGGAGTGATCCAGCTCTCAGATTTCATCAAAAATATCTTAATTTGTGTTCCGAAGATGAACGAAGGTCTTACGGGGTTGGAACAACATGAGGGTGAGTAAATACTGACAGAATTTACATTTTTGGGTGAACTAACCCTTTAAGGTTACTTAATAAAACAGTTGTTCTAATAACTAATGTCAACAAGATTTTGGTAAAGTACTACTAAATGTTGAAATTAACATTAACAAAGATTAATAAATGCTGTATAAGTGCTGATCATTATTAGTTCATGCTAATTAATGTAGTTAACTAATGAACCTTATTGTAAAGTGTTACCAAGAATTCAGTAGCTATACTATAACAGTACCATCAAAATGATAGTTTGTAGTGTAGTTTGGTAAAACGGGACTGGGATGTCTTACTTTTGCTTGAACTCATCAGCAGCCCTGAGCACTGAGCTCATGTCGCCCACATCTAAGTGCAGCAGAGAAACATGAGCTTGAGGGTGAGACACTAGAAGAGCCTGTCGGGCAGCTTCAGCTCTCTGCATGTTCCTGCAGGCCAGACAGAGCTGCAGCTGAGCATCCTGGCTTAGTAGACGCTCACACAGGGCAAGGCCAATACCACTGAACACATGACAGCAAACAGGGTTATATGCATGCAGTGAACATTAACTCACAGAGTAAACAGATGCATTGTGCAACATGTCAACTACTACAGGACAATACAATTAATTCTAATGCATTTCTTTCAAATGTCTTTTGGTTATTTAAAACAGAAAAAGAACCAAAAGTTTCCATAACTATAATGACCACAGAATGAGGTCTAAAAGTGATGTCTAACTATTATAAGTTATACAAGTGATGTGAAACTATAAATTATAAAGAAAACAGTTAAATACACACAGTTTCGTTACCTGTTCGCACCGGTTACCAACACTACTTTCTTCATCCTATATTTACATTCATACAATATAAATTATGCTGCCTGAGATATTGTACTTTCTCTTCGCAACAGTGTTTGCGAAAGTGTTTTTGGCCGGTGTGTGTGTACGGATGGAGTCTGCACTGCCGCCATGGTGTGATTGGAGGTCACACTGCTATCGGCCAATCAGCTGTTTCCTTTTTGTGACGTGACATCTATTCTGACCAATCGAGACTTAGCTATTTGGCTGGCTACTGTCAGACCAGGCTAACCAATCGTCGGAAACTTAGGTAATGTGATAGCAGAACATTAATATTAGAAACTCAGTTTTAAAATTATATTTATTTCGGGGAAAATATGAACGTTTAAAAAGCAAATAACGACTACAACGTCAAAATGAATAAGCTGCACACAAACGTCAAATTCACATACAAATACACATTTTATTACTGTCAAGGTATGAAATCTGCTTTTATAATTATAAAATATCTAGACAACATGTTTAGAGATTCATCAATTTATTATATCGTATGTACAATTTTGTAACACATTGCCTACATGTACAAAAGGTTATTAGTGGGGAAAAAAGACTGCTATTAAAAGAATACAGCACTTAGGGATATTAAACGATTAAAGAAAAGAAAATGCAGCATTATTTTCATATTGATAAAAAAATAATCCAGTTTCCCCTTCATTGTGATAAGATATTGTCAATGTTGAATATGAAAAAGTTTTTACTCTCCTCATAGAGCGTTTTTTTTTAAAGTGGAATGTTGAATATTTCCAGGTTTTTGTAAACAAGTCTCAAAAAGGACTATAGCCTACTGTTTTATGTTTATAGCATGACAGAAGAAACTTTAATTGACTTGCTGAGAAAACCAGCTGATAAAACAGTGCTGAATTAGAATTAAAGCATATCTATAATGCAACTTTATCAGTCATGTCAAGAATGTTAAAATTAATCTATACATGTAGATAGAAACTTTAAAATCCACAGCCAAAACACTTATGGAATGGCAAATATCTCAACTGACCCCAAAGGGGCACACATTTTCAATATTATAGTCATATACAATGACCAATGACCATACAAAAAATGATTTACAAGTATACAAGTTAATTACAAAACAGATTTCTGGGTGTTCACAACAGCACTTTTCACATGCGAAAACACATCACAACTTACTGTAACCATCATAGTGCATCTGTTCAATACAAATCCAGTATTTATCCAACAGTTTAGCAATTCAGCACCAAGGCAAACAAGACAAACAGCATGAAAGACAAACAGCTTTAAAATAAGCTTATTTTCATCTTTGAGCAACGAAACTGGTAATGATAAATGTACTTACAGCCCCATTCGGGCCTACCTTAAGACTAGATGAACACACATGACACATATAATGAAAAAATGTACAATTAAGTCATTTTACTATATTGGATTTCATCCAACTTCATGCAAATATTGTAACAGATTTCTGTGAAAGGATTATGGCTATTTATAGCTCATTATGCTGACATTTCGGTTTCTTAATACAAAAGTTGTTTTGAGCAAAGAAAAATAATGAAATGGGCTTAAATAATCACCATTTTCACCATAATAAGCAAAACACTTATGTAAAGCAGTACACTTAAATATAAACACATATATAGGTAGTTGCGGATAACTATACATTTTACATTTACAATTTTATTTGAATCCTTTGAATTTTAAATTCTGTGGCAACCAAATAAACTTTCTGTTACTCCACTTGGTTGAAAGTGGTCTTTGCAGTTTACTACAGAGAAAAAAAATAAAATATGCAAAATAACAAAATACTTAAGCATTTTCAATAAATGAGATGATGAACATGTACACAAACGTCAAGTGACATCAAGATAAAAAACAAAGGTGAATCTGAATGTCAATTAATGATTCTTATTTACATTCAAGCTGTCTTCGGCTTCAAAATACTGAAAACAACATTAAATTGGAAATAATAAAAGGCCCATTAGTAGCCAATACCATGTTTTAATGCCTCTTTCTATTAAGAAAAAAAGATATTTTATAGCTATTTCAGTTAGTATAAAGTTACACAGTGTGTAAAATCCAATTCTTCTGTGTTAAAGGTGCATAAATTCATTGCTACATTTTATTTAGCCTAGTGCTGCCCATGTATTGTATGCCAACCGCAGGCACTTAGTTAGGGGGCGTATAGTTCAATCATACTATATATATATACAGTATATATATATATATATATATATATATCTTATATATCAGTTTGCCTTTGCACACTCACAGTGAAAATAGCTACAGAAAAAAAATAGATTCTGATCAAACTTCCTATATATGGGAATGTCTAAGTGCGTGTTGATGTGTGTAGTTGACTGGAGTCCTGTGGGCGAACTGAAATGTCTCTGGGAGTGCCAATGATGGCACGTAAGTGGACACTACGGCTTACATTCCAGTAGTGTGTGATGAATTTCCTGGAAAGATGGACGCTCCTTCGTGTTCCTGTGCCAGCAGCTCAACATGAGCTTGTAGACGGGGTCCGGACACATTGGCGGCTGGGGCAGGTATATCTGAGGATAAGAAATATTATTAGATTATTAGACAATTACTATTATACTATTAGAAAATACTATTATAACTATTAAACGTGGTTTAGATTGATAGGATCACTTTAATCTCATACACCTCTCCATAAAGGGTTAGTTCACAAAAAACTTACTCTTCAAAATACAAAATTAGATATTTTTAATGAAACGTGAGAGGTTTCTGTTCCTTCACTGAAAGGTCTAGGTAACCATAACTCAGGCATCGTAAATCAAATCCATATGAATCAAGGGAATTAATTATCCGTCAATGTTTTCAAAAACAGTGGTGTAACATGACGTTTTATAGATGACCATGGTCTAATCCATACTGTGGTGATGTCTAATATTCAATTGAATTTATTTGACTTTTTAATGTGTATGTGGAGTATTTTTCAGCAATGCATATTAATACATTTAATTGTTGAATGTTTGCTTTTGTATGCAAACATAGTTTAGTATGCTATTTATTCAGGATATTCCAGTTGAACTATATGAGTAAAAAATAAAGGGGTGTCCTGTTGGGGTTACTCTTAGGCTTTAAAATCCTGGATGAAAATGAACCCACTCGGCCCTAGATAGAAACCTCTCATGTTTTATTAAAAATATCATATTATTTGTTTAAAAGCTAAACCAAAGTCTTAAGAGTTTGGTACTAGGCCTGTAAAGATCATGAATTTTGATGTAATGATTAATTGTCATACATATAATTGAAATTAACGATTTCATTCTTTTTTTGTTCATGTCACTATTTGTATAATACAATATTCAGTAATTATTAGGTTTATGTTTGTACTTTCTTGTTTTCCCTCTGCCCGTATGTTCCCGCTTCTTATTTGTGGTCATAGTTACCCTTGTTTGATTAGTCCCACCTCTCTTTTTTATTTTCTCCCTCAGTCAACTTTTGTGTATATATAGTCTTCTGTTTGAGTTAGTCTGTTCTATTCGCTGTACAATGTGGTTGTGTTTCTCCTGTGTGCAAGTGTGTTATTTTTTGTTTATTGTTAAAGTTGGCGAAATAGAAGAGGAGGACATTACCACTCAGCCGCAGCCTCCCTGAGCCCACCTCCTGCCATCATCAATCCTCGTTCCAGTGACCCCACCTGCCTCGGAACTCCTCCCTAGTCCTTACCACTCCTCCAGTCTCCTTGATTTATTGTTAATTAAAGTTAACTGCTGCATCTAGATCCTGCCCCAACTCATGTTTGCTGCAACCACCAATGCTGACTGTCATATAATGTAATAGATTCTGATTTAACACACAAACCTTCTTTCCGGAAAACTTTTGACTATCTTTATGTACTCAACAACAGTTTATGTTCTTTATGTACTTTACAACAGTTTGAATATTATTATTACAAAATGTAAAAAAAAAATGTAAAAAAAACACACACACACAATCAGATGATTAAAGCTACACTGTGTGATTGTTACCCCCATCTAGCAGTGAAAAGGTATATGACCATCCAATAAATATTAGTTTTTGTTCCTCTCAATTCCGATTTCGTTTTAACTCCTACGGTGGCTAATGTAGTCCAAGATTAATATGGCTTCCATTTCGACCTCATCCATGAGTGTTAACTCAAACGTAAACGCGAAAAGGCGAAGCTTGAATTAACGGGTATGTCCCTCTTTGGCTAATGTACTTTCAAGATGGAGGGGCAACATGGCGACCGACATTAGAACCCCTTACCCGTATGTGTTTTCAATGGCATATTATACACTCACAAGAATACCTGAACGAAGTAAATATACATTAATGAGCACATATATTTTTGAAAGAACTAAGTGGTTTTAGCTAAGAATAAACTAAAAGAGTTACACAGTGTAGCTTTAATCAAAAATACGGCAGGCCTATTTGGAAGGACATGAAGATAAGTAAATGACAGAATTAGCATTTTTGGGTGAACGATCACTTTAAGCATCCTTTTACCTGTCTCCTCTGATCCGAAAGAACTCCCCTGTGTTTTCAATGACCTGCTCATCTGAAAGCTGTGAGTAGGGCTGCTCTTTGCAGAAGGTAAGCATCTCCCAAAGAGTCACGCCAAAAGCCCATACATCACTGGATGTGGTAAATTTCCCCTGTAAAGACAAAAATCCGTGTCAGACTTTTATAAACTGTAAAAAAAATATATTTTTTTAAGATTTGATATCACAACATTTTTTCTTTTGTCAAATCAACTTAAATAATTTATTTAGTTCAGATAATTTATTATTTAGAGTTTCTGATGATTAAATCAATCTCCTTCATTGCATTAACTCACTTTTTCCAGTTCAATCAACTTAAAATTAAGGCAACCATGTTACTTACTTTTTTAAGTTAAACCAACAATATTTTTTTACAGTGTAGTATATGTTTTAACCTACAGCATGTATGAAAAATAAGTCAGAATAAATAAATTTTCAGCCAGAAAATACAACACTTATTTCATTTGTCAAGTTTATGTGTGTGTGTGTGTCTGACCAGAAGAATGCTCTCCCAGGACATCCAGCGGATGGGCAGCACCGCTCTTCCCTGGATACGGTAGTAGTCTCCACTATACAGGTTCCTACTCATTCCGAAGTCTGCGATCTTAATGGTGTAGTTTTTCCCTACAAGGCAGTTGCGGGTGGCCAAGTCCGATGGACAAAGTTTAGTGAAGATAGATACTTCATGCCTGAAGCGATCTGTGTGGTCATGTGGTGCAGGTTACTGTAGCTGAGAAAGTAAAAACATAGAATATGAGTCATAACCTGGTTAAGATCACTCCTTAAAATTAAATTTAGCAATGAAAACTCGCTTGTCGACTCTATTTCTACAATTCCAAACACATTTTTATTGGGATTTTAAAGTCCCTCCCAGTCCACCACCATAATTGCATGTCCAATTGCCATTTCTATACTGAACCGTAAATGTTTAAAAATATTTGGTATCAACCCTGACTGTTGGAGCGTTGCTGAGGAGAGCGATCATGCCTTCAGGCTCATGGCGAGACAGGAACTGATTAGGTCTTCGTTCTCCATGTATTCGGTGATCATACACAGAGGGTCAGAGCTCATACACACTGCCAGCAGCCTGATGATGTTGGGGTCTTTCAATCGTGACATGATCTTTATCTCCTTCAAGAAATCATTCCTGTAAGGTATTGGGAAAAAGAGCTATGGTAATTTGGCAGGGGTGTGTTTATTTAAGATGTTACAGATGGAGGGATTGATCAATGAAAATTCAAGGACCAGTTAACCCAAAAATGAAAATTATTTTTTCATCTGTAGTACAAAAACAAAAAATATTTTCTGTCATAAAACTAATAACAGCATATGGATGTAAAACAGATCGACAGAATTGTCATTTTTGTGTGTACTAAGTATTTCTTTTTTTGCATGCATTTGATGTTCATTAGGATGTAGTGTCAGAGTTTTGCTTGAATTTATGGGAGTAATGATTGTGACATTTGGGTATGCAAATGAGTGTTTGTATCCTAGTAATATGCCAGCAAGCAGCTAGTTAATAGTGAGAATC
>JAQIUQ010003906.1:332500-474915 GCA_030378365.1 Hybognathus amarus | reverse complement strand
TCTGAGTCAAAATGGAGGCTCTAGACCCTTCCAGAGCTGAGATATTGAGATTTCACATAGCATTTATGCCATTGTAAATATCTCAATATCTCAGCTCTGTATGCCATTATATAATATCTAATATACTCAGCTCTGGAAGGGTCTAGAGCCTCCATTTTTGCACTCAGATCTAAGTCCCATGGCCCTCTATCAGAATCCAGAGTTTCAGAAAATCAAAATTTTGACCCGAAAAAAAAAACGACAGTGGTACCCCTTAAGTTTTTTTTTCGAGGGTCAAAGTTTTGATTTCTTGAAACTCTGGATTCAATAGAGGGCCATGGGACTTAAGATCTGAGTGCAAAAATGGAGGCTCTAGACCCTTCCCAGAGCTGAGATATTAGATATTTATAATGGCATACAGAGCTGAGATATTGAGATATTTACAATGGCATAAATGCTACGTGAAATCTCAATATCTCAGCTCTGGAAGGGTCTAGAGCCTCCATTTTGCACTCAGATCTAAGTCCCATGGCCCTCTATCAGAATCCAGAGTTTCAAGAAAATCAAAATTTTGACCCGAAAAAAAAAAACGACAGTGGTACCCCTTACGTTTTTTTTTCGAGGTCAAAATTTTGATTTTCTTGAAACTCTGGATTCTGATAGAGGGCCATGGGACTTAGATCTGAGTGCAAAAATGGAGGCTCTAGACCCTTCCAGAGCTGAGAATATTTAGATATTTATAATGGCATACAGAGCTGAGATATTGAGATATTTACAATGGCATAAATGCTACGTGAGATCTCAATATCTCAGCTCTGGAAGGGTCTAGAGCCTCCATTTTTGCACTCAGATCTAAGTCCCATGGCCCTCTATCAGAATCCAGAGTTTCAAGAAAATCAAAATTTTGACCCGAAAAAAAAACGACAGTGGTACCCCTTGATTTTTTTTCGGGTCAAAATTTTGATTTCTTTGAAACTCTGGATTCTGATAGAGGGCCATGGGACTTAGATCTGAGTGCAAAAATGGAGGCTCTAGACCCTTCCAGAGCTGAGATATTTAGATATTTATAATGGCATACAAGCTGAGATATTGAGATATTTACAATGGCATAAATGCTACGTGAAATCTCAATATCTCAGCTCTGGAAGGGTCTAGAGCCTCCATTTTTGCACTCAGATCTAAGTCCCATGGCCCTCTATCAGAATCCAGAGTTTCAAGAAAATCAAAATTTTGACCCAAAAAAAAACGACAGTGGTACCCCTTACGTTTTTTTTCGGGTCAAAATTTTGATTTTCTTGAAACTCTGGATTCTGATAGAGGGCCATGTGACTTAGATCTGAGTGCAAAAATGGAGGCTCTAGACCCTTCCAGAGCTGAGATATTGAGTTCACGTAGCATTTATGCCATTGTAAATATCTCAATATCTAGCTCTGTATGCCATTATAAATATCTAAATATCTCAGCTCTGGAAGGGTCTAGAGCCTCCATTTTTGCACTCAGATCTAAGTCCCATGGCCCTCTATCAGAATCCAGAGTTTCAAGAAAATCAAAATTTTGACCCAAAAAAAAAACGTAAGGGGTACCACTGTACGTTTTTTTTTCGGGTCAAATTTTGATTTTCTTGAAATTTCTGAATTCGATGGAGGGCCATGTGACTTAGATCTGAGTGCAAAAATGGAGGCTCTAGACCCTTCCAGAGCTGAGATATTGAGATTTCACGTAGCATTTATGCCATTGTAAATATCTCAATATCTCAGCTCTGTATGCCATTATAAATATCTAAATATCTCAGCTCTGGAAGGGTCTAGAGCCTCCATTTTTGCACTCAGATCTAAGTCCCATGGCCCTCTATCAGAATCCAGAGTTTCAAGAAAATCAAAATTTTGACCCAAAAAAAACGACAGTGGTACCCCTTGATTTTTTTTCGGGTCAAAATTTTGATTTTCTTGAAACTCTGGATTCTGATAGAGGGCCATGGGACTTAGATCTGAGTGCAAAAATGGAGGCTCTAGACCCTTCCAGAGCTGAGATATTTAGATATTTATAATGGCATACAGAGCTGAGATATTGAGATATTTACAATGGCATAAATGCTACGTGAAATCTCAATATCTCAGCTCTGGAAGGGTCTAGAGCCTCCATTTTTGCACTCAGATCTAAGTCCCATGGCCCTCTATCAGAATCCAGAGTTTTCAAGAAAATCAAAATTTTGACCCAAAAAAAAAACGACAGTGGTACCCCTGTACGTTTTTTTTCGGGGTCAAAATTTTGATTTTCTTGAAACTCTGGATTCTGATAGAGGGCCATGAGACTTAGATCTGAGTGCAAAAATGGAGGCTCTAGACCCTTCCCAAGCTGAGATATTTAGATATTTATAATGGCATACAGAGCTGAGATATTGAGATATTTACAATGGCATAAATGCTACGTGGAGATCTCAATATCTCAGCTGAAGGTATCTAGAGCCTCCATTTTTGCACTCAGATCTAAGTCCCATGGCCCTCTATCAGGAATCCAGAGTTTTCAAGAAAATCAAAATTTTGACCCGAAAAAAAAAACGTACAGTGGTACCCACTTACGTTTTTTTTTCGGGTCAAAATTTTGATTTTCTTGAAACTCTGGATTCTGATAGAGGGCCATGGGACTTAGATCTGAGTGCAAAAATGGAGGCTCTAGACCCTTCCAGAGCTGAGATATTTAGATATTTATAATGGCATACAGAGCTGAGATATTGAGATATTTACAATGGCATAAATGCTACGTGAAATCTCAATATCTCAGCTCTGGAAGGTATAGAGCCTCCATTTTTGCACTCAGATCTAAGTCACATGGCCCTCTATCAGAATCCAGAGTTTCAAGAAAATCAAAATTTTGACCCGAAAAAAAAAACGACAGTGGTACCCCTTACGTTTTTTTTTTCGGGTCAAAATTTTGATTTTCTTGAAACTCTGGATTCTGATAGAGGGCCATGGGACTTAGATCTGAGTGCAAAAATGGAGGCTCTAGACCCTTCCAGAGCTGAGATATTTAGATATTTATAATGGCATACAAGAGCTGAGATATTGAGATATTTACAATGGCATAAATGCTACGTGAAATCTCAATATCTCAGCTCTGGAAGGTCTGAGCCTCCATTTTTGCACTCAGATCTAAGTCCCATGGCCCTCTATCAGAATCCAGAGTTTCAAGAAAATCAAAATTTTGACCCGAAAAAAAAACGACAGTGGTACCCCTTACGTTTTTTTTCGGGTCAAAATTTTGATTTTCTTGAAACTCTGGATTCTGATAGAGGGCCATGGGACTTAAATCTGAGTGCAAAAATGGAGGCTCTAGACCCTTCCAGAGCTGAGATATTTAGATATTTATAATGGCATACAGAGCTGAGATATTGAGATATTTACAATGGCATAAATGCTACGTGAGATCTCAATATCTCAGCTCTGAAGGTCTAGAGCCTCCATTTTTTGCACTCAGATCTAAGTCCCATGGCCCTCTATCAGAATCCAGAGTTTCAAGAAAATCAAAATTTTGACCCGAAAAAAAAAACGACAGTGGTACCCCTTACGTTTTTTTTCGGGTCAAAATTTTGATTTTCTTGAAACTCTGGATTCTGATAGAGGGCCATGGGACTTAGATCTGAGTGCAAAAATGGAGGCTCTAGACCCTTCCAGAGCTGAGATATTTAGATATTTATAATGGCATACAGAGCTGAGATATTGAGATATTTACAATGGCATAAATGCTACGTGGAATCTCAATATCTCAGCTCTGGAAGGGTCTAGAGCCTCCATTTTTTGCACTCAGATCTAAGTCCCATGGCCCTCTATCAGAATCCAGAGTTTCAAGAAAATCAAAATTTTGACCCAAAAAAAAAAACGACAGTGGTACCCCTTGATTTTTTTTCGGGTCAAAATTTTGATTTTCTTGAAACTCTGGATTCTGATAGAGGGCCATGGGACTTAGATCTGAGTGCAAAAATGGAGGCTCTAGACCCTTCCAGAGCTGAGATATTGAGATATTCATGATAGCATTTATAGCCATTGTAAATATCTCAGATATCTACAATGGCATAAATGCCATTATAAATATCTAAATATCTCAGCTCTGGAAGGGTCTAGAGCCTCCATTTTTGCACTCAGATCTAAGTCACATGGCCCTCTATCAGAATCCAGAGTTTCAAGAAAATCAAAATTTTGACCCAAAAAAAAACGACAGTGGTACCCTTCGATTTTTTTTCGGGTCAAAATTTTGATTTTCTTGAAACTCTGGATTCTAATAGAGGGCCATGTGACTTAGATCTGAGTGCAAAAATGGAGGCTCTAGACCCTTCCAGAGCTGAGATATTGAGATTTCACGTAGCATTTATGCCATTGTAGATATCTCAATATCTCAGCTATGTATGCCATTATAAATATCTAAATATCTCAGCTCTGGAAGGGTCTAGAGCCTCCATTTTTGCACTCAGATCTAAGTCCCATGGCCCTCTATCAGAATCCAGAGTTTCAAGAAAATCAAAATTTTGACCCGAAAAAAAAACGACAGTGGTACCCCTTACGTTTTTTTTCGGGTCAGAATTTTGATTTTCTTGAAACTCTGGATTCTGATAGAGGGCCATGGGACTTAGATCTGAGTGCAAAAATGGAGGCTCTAGACCCTTCCAGAGCTGAGATATTTAGATATTTATAATGGCATACAGAGCTGAGATATTGAGATATTTACAATGGCATAAATGCTACGTGAAATCTCAATATCTCAGCTCTGGAAGGTGTCAGAGCCTCCATTTTTGCACTCAGATCTAAGTCCCATGGCCCTCTATCAGAATCCAGAGTTTCAAGAAAATCAAAATTTTGACCCAAAAAAAAAACGACAGTGGTACCCCTTACGTTTTTTTTTCGAGGTCAAAATTTTGATTTTCTTGAAACTCTGGATTCTGATAGAGGGCCATGTGACTTAGATCTGAGTGCAAAAATGGAGGCTCTAGACCCTTCCAGAGCTGAGATATTGAGATTTCACGTAGCATTTATGCCATTGTAAATATCTCAATATCTCAGCTCTGTATGCCATTATAAATATCTAAATATCTCAGCTCTGGAAGGGTCTAGAGCCTCCATTTTTGCACTCAGATCTAAGTCCCATGGCCCTCTATCAGAATCCAGAGTTTCAAGAAAATCAAAATTTTGACCCAAAAAAAACGACAGTGGTACCCCTTGATTTTTTTTTCGGGTCAAAATTTTGATTTTCTTGAAACTCTGGATTCTGATAGAGGGCCATGGGACTTAGATCTGAGTGCAAAAATGGAGGCTCTAGACCCTTCCAGAGCTGAGATATTTAGATATTTATAATGGCATACAGAGCTGAGATATTGAGATATTTACAATGGCATAAATGCTACGTGAAATCTCAATATCTCAGCTCTGGAAGGTCTAGAGCCTCCATTTTTGCACTCAGATCTAAGTCCCATGGCCCTCTATCAGAATCCAGAGTTTCAAGAAAATCAAAATTTTGACCCGAAAAAAAAAACGACAGTGGTACCCCTTACGTTTTTTTTTCGGGTCAAAATTTTGATTTTCTTGAAACTCTGGATTCTGATAGAGGGCCATGGGACTTAGATCTGAGTGCAAAAATGGAGGCTCTAGACCCTTCCAGAGCTGAGATATTTAGATATTTATAATGGCATACAAGCTGAGATATTGAGATATTTACAATGGCATAAATGCTACGTGAAATCTCAATATCTCAGCTCTGGAAGGTCTAGAGCCTCCATTTTTGCACTCAGATCTAAGTCACATGGCCCTCTATCAGAATCCAGAGTTTCAAGAAAATCAAAATTTTGACCCGAAAAAAAACGACAGTGGTACCCCTTACGTTTTTTTTCGGGTCAAAATTTTGATTTTCTTGAAACTCTGGATTCTGATAGAGGGCCATGGGACTTAGATCTGAGTGCAAAAATGGAGGCTCTAGACCCTTCCAGAGCTGAGATATTTAGATATTTATAATGGCATACAGAGCTGAGATATTGAGATATTTACAATGGCATAAATGCTACGTGAGATCTCAATATCTCAGCTCTGAAAGGTCTAGAGCCTCCATTTTTGCACTCAGATCTAAGTCCCATGGCCCTCTATCAGGAATCCAGAGTTTCAAGAAAATCAAAATTTTGACCCGAAAAAAAAACGACAGTGGTACCCCTTGATTTTTTTCGGGTCAAAATTTTGATTTTCTTGAAACTCTGGATTCTGATAGAGGGCCATGGGACTTAGATCTGAGTGCAAAAATGGAGGCTCTAGACCCTTCCAGAGCTGAGATATTGAGATTTCATCGTAGCATTTATGCCAGTTGTAAATATCTCAATATCTGCAGCTCTGTATGCCATTATAAATATCTCAATATCTCAGCTCTGGAAGGGTCTAGAGCCTCCATTTTTGCACTCAGATCTAAGTCCCATGGCCCTCTATCAGAATCCAGAGTTTCAAGAAAATCAAAATTTTGACCCAAAAAAAAACGACAGTGGTACCCCTTCGATTTTTTTTCGGGTCAAAATTTTGATTTTCTTGAAACTCTGGATTCTGATAGAGGGCCATGGGACTTAGATCTGAGTGCAAAAATGGAGGCTCTAGACCCTTCCAGAGCTGAGATATTGAGATTTCACGTAGCATTTATGCCATTGTAAATATCTCAATATCTCAGTCTATATGCCATTATAAATATCTCAATATCTCAGCTCTGGAAGGGTCTAGAGCCTCCATTTTTGCACTCAGATCTAAGTCCCATGGCCCTCTATCAGAATCCAGAGTTTCAAGAAAATCAAAATTTTGACCCGAAAAAAAAACGACAGTGGTACCCCTTACGTTTTTTTTCGGGTCAAAATTTTGATTTTCTTGAAACTCTGGATTCTGATAGAGGGCCATGGGACTTAGATCTGAGTGCAAAAATGGAGGCTCTAGACCCTTCCAGAGCTGAGATATTTAGATATTTATAATGGCATACAGAGCTGAGATATTGAGATATTTACAATGGCATAAATGCTACGTGAAATCTCAATATCTCAGCTCTGGAAGGGTCTAGAGCCTCCATTTTTGCACTCAGATCTAAGTCCCATGGCCCTCTATCAGAATCCAGAGTTTCAAGAAAATCAAAATTTTGACCCGAAAAAAAAACGACAGTGGTACCCCTTACGTTTTTTTTTCGGGTCAAAATTTTGATTTTCTTGAAACTCTGGATTCTGATAGAGGGCCATGGGACTTAGATCTGAGTGCAAAAATGGAGGCTCTAGACCCTTCCAGAGCTGAGATATTGAGATTTCACGTAGCATTTATGCCATTGTAAATATCTCAATATCTCAGCTCTGTATGCCATTTATAAATATCTAAATATCTCAGCTCTGGAAGGGTCTAGAGCCTCCATTTTTTGCACTCAGATCTAAGTCCCATGGCCCTCTATCAGAATCCAGAGTTTCAAGAAAATCAAAATTTTGACCCGAAAAAAAAACGACAGTGGTACCCCTTACGTTTTTTTTTCGGGTCAAAATTTTTGATTTTCTTGAAACTCTGGATTCTGATAGAGGGCCATGGGACTTAGATCTGAGTGCAAAAATGGAGGCTCTAGACCCTTCCAGAGCTGAGATATTTAGATATTTATAATGGCATACAGAGCTGAGATATTGAGATATTTACAATGGCATAAATGCTACGTGAGATCTCAATATCTCAGCTCTGGAAGGGTCTAGAGCCTCCATTTTTGCACTCAGATCTAAGTCCCATGGCCCTCTATCAGAATCCAGAGTTTCAAGAAAATCAAAATTTTGACCCGAAAAAAAAAACGACAGTGGTACCCCTTACGTTTTTTTTCGGGTCAAAAATTTTGATTTTCTTGAAACTCTGGATTCTGATAGAGGGCCATGTGACTTAGATCTGAGTGCAAAAATGGAGGCTCTAGACCCTTCCAGAGCTGAGATATTGAGATTTCACAGTAGCATTTATGCCATTGTAAATATCTCAATATCTCAGTCTATATGCCATTATAAATATCTAAATATCTCAGCTCTGGAAGGGTCTAGAGCCTCCATTTTTGCACTCAGATCTAAGTCCCATGGCCCTCTATCAGAATCCAGAGTTTTCAAGAAAATCAAAATTTTGACCCAAAAAAAAACGACAGTGGTACCCCTTACGTTTTTTTTCGGGATTCAAAATTTTGATTTTCTTGAAACTCTGGATTCTGATAGAGGGCCATGGGACTTAGATCTGAGTGCAAAAATGGAGGCTCTAGACCCTTCCCAGAGCTGAGATATTTAGATATTTATAATGGCATACAGAGCTGAGATATTGAGATATTTACAATGGCATAAATGCTACGTGAAATCTCAATATCTCAGCTCTGGAAGGTCTAGAGCCTCCATTTTTGCACTCAGATCTAAGTCCCATGGCCCTCTATCAGAATCCAGAGTTTTCAAGAAAATCAAAATTTTGACCCAAAAAAAAAAACGACAAGTGAGTACCCTTTGATTTTTTTTTGGGTCAAAATTTTGATATTTCTTGAAACTCTGGATTCTGATAGAAGGCCAGTGGGACTTAGATCTGAGTGCAAAAATGGAGGCTCTAGACCCTTCCAGAGCTCGAGATATTTAGATATTTATAATGGCATACAGAGCTAGAGATATTGAGATATTTACAATGGCATAAATGCTACGTGAAATCTCAATATCTCAGCTCTGGAAGGGTCTAGAGCCTCCATTTTTGCACTCAGATCTAAGTCACATGGCCCTCTATCAGGAATCCAGAGTTTCAAGAAAATCAAAATTTTGACCCGAAAAAAAACGACAGTGGTACCCCTTACGTTTTTTTTCGGGTCAAAATTTTGATTTTCTTGAAACTCTGGATTCTGATAGAGGGCCATGTGACTTTAGATCTGAGTGCAAAAATGGAGGCTGCTAGACCCTTCCAGAGCTGAGATATGAGATATTATAATGGCATACAAGCTGAGATATTGAGATATTTACAATGGCATAAATGCTACGTGAAATCTAAATATCTCAGCTCTGGAAGGTCTAAGAGCCTCCATTTTGCACTCAGATCAGTCCCATGGCCTTCTATCAGAATCCAGAGTTTCAAGAAAATCAAAATTTTGAGCCCAAAAAAGACGACAGTGGTTCCCTTTAGATTTTTTCGGGGTCGAAATTTTGATTTTCTTGAAACTCTGGATTCTGATAGAGGGCCATGTGACTTAGATCTGAGTGCAAAAATGGAGGCTCTAGACCCTTCCAGAGCTGAGATATTGAGATGTTGTAATGGCATACAGAGTTGAGCTATTGAGATATTTACAATGGCATAAATGCTACGTGAAATCTCAATATCTCAGCTCTGGAAGGTCTGGAGCCTCATTTTGCACTCAGATCTAAGTCCCATGGCCCTCTATCGGAATCCAGAGTTTCAAGAAAATCAAAATTTTGACCCGAAAAAAACGACAGTGGTACCCCTTACGTTTTTTTTTTTTCGGGTGAAAATTTTGATTTTCTTGAAACTCTGGATTCTGATAGAGGGCCATGGGACTTAGATCTGAGTGCAAAAATGGAGGCTCTAGACCCTTCCAGAGCTGAGATATTTAGATATTTATAATGGCATACAGAGCTGAGATATTGAGATATTTACAATGGCATAAATGCTACGTGAAATCTCAATATCTTCAGCTCTGGAGGGTATGAGCCTCCATTTTTGCACTCAGATCTAAGTCCCATGGCCCTCTATCAGAATCCAGAGTTTCAAGAAAATCAAAATTTTGACCCGAAAAAAAAAGCGACAGTGGTACCCCTTACGTTTTTTTTCGGGTCAAAATTTTGATTTTCTTGAAACTCTGGATTCTGATAGAGGGCCATGGGACTTAATCTGAGTGCAAAAATGGAGGCTCTAGACCCTTCCAGAGCTGAGATATTTAGATATTTATAATGGCATACAGGAGCTGAGATATTGAGATATTTACAATGGCATAAATGCTACGTGAAATCTCAATATCTCAGCTCTGGAAGGTCTAGAGCCTCCATTTTTGCACTCAGATCTAAGTCCCATGGCCCTCTATCAGGAATCCAGAGTTTCAAGAAAATCGAAATTTTGACCCGAAAAAAAAAAACGACAGTGGTACCCCTTACGTTTTTTTTTCGGGTCGAAATTTTTGATTTTCTTGAAACTCTGGATTCTGATAGAGGGCCATGGGACTTAGATCTGAGTGCAAAAATGGAGGCTCTAGACCCTTCCAGAGCTGAGATATTTAGATATTTATAATGGCATACAGAGCTGAGATATTGAGATATTTACAATGGCATAAATGCTACGTGAAATCTCAATATCTCAGCTCTGGAAGGGTCTGAGCCTCCATTTTTGCACTCAGATCTAAGTCCCATGGCCCTCTATCAGAATCCAGAGTTTCAAGAAAATCAAAATTTTGACCCAAAAAAAAACGACAGTGGTACCCCTTACATTTTTTTTCGGGTCAAAATTTTGATTTTCTTGAAACTCTGGATTCTGATAGAGGGCCATGGGACTTAGATCTGAGTGCAAAAATGGAGGCTCTAGACCCTTCCAGAGCTGAGATATTTTAGATATTTATAATGGCATACAGAGCTGAGATATTGAGATATTTACAATGGCATAAATGCTACGTGAAATCTCAATATCTCAGCTCTGAAGGTATAGAGCCTCCATTTTTGCACTCAGATCTAAGTCCCATGGCCCTCTATCAGAATCCAGAGTTTCAAGAAAATCAAAATTTTGACCCGAAAAAAAAAACGACAGTGGTACCCCTTACGTTTTTTTTTCGGGTCAAAATTTTTGATTTTCTTGAAACTCTGGATTCTGATAGAGGGCCATGTGACTTAGATCTGAGTGCAAAAATGGAGGCTCTAGACCCTTGCAGAGCTGAGATATTTAGATATTTATAATGGCATACAAGCTGAGATATTGAGATATTTACAATGGCATAAATGCTACGTGAGATCTCAATATCTCAGCTCTGGAAGGGTCTAGAGCCTCCATTTTTGCACTCAGATCTAAGTCCCATGGCCCTCTATAAGAATCCAGAGTTTCAAGAAAATCAAAATTTTGACCCGAAAAAAAAACGACAGTGGTACCCCTTACGTTTTTTTTTTCGGGTCAAAATTTTGATTTTCTTGAAACTCTGGATTCTGATAGAGGGCCATGGGACTTAGATCTGAGTGCAAAAATGGAGGCTCTAGACCCTTCCAGAGCTGAGATATTGAGATTTCACATAGCATTTATGCCATTGTAAATATCTCAATATCTCAGCTCTGTATGCCATTATAAATATCTAAATATCTCAGCTCTGGAAGGGTCTAGAGCCTCCATTTTTGCACTCAGATCTAAGTCCCATGGCCCTCTATCAGAATCCAGAGTTTCAAGAAAATCAAAATTTTGACCCGAAAAAAAACGACAGTGGTACCCTTGATTTTTTTTTTCGGGTCAAAATTTTGATTTTCTTGAAACTCTGGATTCTGATAGAGGGCCATGGGACTTAGATCTAGAGTGCAAAAATGGAGGCTCTAGACCCTTCCAGAGCTGAGATATTTTAGATATTTATAATGGCATACAGGAGCTGAGATATTGAGATATTTACAATGGCATAAATGCTACGTGAAATCTCAATATCTCAGCTCTGGAAGGGTCTAGAGCCTCCATTTTTGCACTCAGATCTAAGTCACATGGCCCTCTATCAGAATCCAGAGTTTCAAGAAAATCAAAATTTTGACCCAAAAAAAAACGACAGTGGTACCCCTTAGTTTTTTTTTCGGGTCAAAATTTTGATTTTCTTTGAAACTCTGGATTCTGATAGAGGGCCATGGGACTTAGATCTGAGTGCAAAAATGGAGGCTCTAGACCCTTCCAGAGCTGAGATATTGTAGATATTTATAATGGCATACAGAGCTGAGATATTGAGATATTTACAATGGCATAAATGCTACGTGAAATCTCAATATCTCA
The DNA here is from genome assembly GCA_030378365.1 of Hybognathus amarus. Taxonomy (NCBI): domain Eukaryota; kingdom Metazoa; phylum Chordata; class Actinopteri; order Cypriniformes; family Leuciscidae; genus Hybognathus; species Hybognathus amarus. The sequence goes on along the minus strand of JAQIUQ010003906.1, from coordinate 462,952 downwards.
GCTCTGGAAGGTGCTAGAGCCTCCATTTTTGCACTCAGATCTAAGTCCCATGGCCCTCTATCAGAATCCAGAGTTTCAAGAAAATCAAAATTTTGACCCGAAAAAAAACGACAGTGGTACCCCTACGTTTTTTTTTTGGGTCGAAAAGTTTTGATTTTCTTGAAACTCTGGATTCTGATAGAGGGCCATGTGACTTAGATCTGAGTGCAAAAATGGAGGCTCTAGACCCTTCCAGAGCTGAGATATTGAGATTTCACGTAGCATTTATGCCATTGTAAATATCTCCATATCTCAGCTCTGTATGCCATTATAAATATCTAAATATCTCAGCTCTGGAAGGGTCTAGAGCCTCCATTTTTGCACTCAGGTCTAAGTCCCATGGCCCTCTATCAGAATCCAGAGTTTCAAGAAAATCAAAATTTTGACCCAAAAAAAAAAAGTGACAGTGGTACCCCTTACGTTTTTTTTTCGTGTGCGGAATTAAGATTTCTCCAATCTTCTCGAAACTCTGGATTCTGATAGAGGGCCATGGGACATAGATCTGAGTGCAAAAATGGAGGCTCTAGACCCTTCCAGAGCTGAGATATTTAGATATTTATAATGGCATACAGAGCTGAGATATCTGAGATATTTACAATGGCATAAATGCTACGTGAGATCTCAATATCTCAGCTCTGGAAGGGTCTTAGAGCCTCCATTTTTGCACTCAGATCTAAGTCCCATGGCCCTCTATCAGAATCCAGAGTTTCAAGAAAATCAAAATTTTGACCCGAAAAAAAAAACGTAAGGGGTACCACTGTCGTTTTTTTTTTGGGTCAAAATTTTCAATTTTCTTGAAACTCTGGATTCTGATCAAGGGCCATGGGACTTAGATCTGAGTGCAAAAATGGAGGCTCTAGACCCTTCCAGAGCTGAGATATTGAGATCTCACGTAGCATTTATGCCATTGTAAATATCTCAATATCTCAGCTCTGTATGCCATTATAAATATCTAAATATCTCAGCTCTGGAAGGGTCTAGAGCCTCCATTTTTGCACTCAGATCTAAGTCCCATGGCCCTCTATCAGAATCCAGAGATTTCAAGAAAATCAAAATTTTGACCCGAAAAAAAAAAACGACAGTGGTACCCCTTACGTTTTTTTTTTTGAGGTCAAAATTTTTGATTTTCTTGAAACTCTGGATTCTGATAGAGGGCCATGGGACTTAGATCTGAGTGCAAAAATGGAGGCTCTAGACCCTTCCAGAGCTGAGATATTTAGATATTTATAATGGCATACAGAGCTAGAATATTGAGATATTTACAATGGCATAAATGCTACGTGAAATCTCAATATCTCAGCTCTGAAGGTGTAGAGCCTCCATTTTTGCACTCAGATCTAAGTCCCATGGCCCTCTATCAGAATCCAGAGTTTCAAGAAAATCAAAATTTTGACCCGAAAAAAAAAACGACAGTGGTACCCCTTACGTTTTTTTTTGCGGGTCAATAATTTCTTCAATTTTCTTGAAACTCTGGATTCTGATAGAGGGCCATGGGACTTAGATCTGAGTGCAAAAATGGAGGCTCTAGACCCTTCCAGAGCTGAGATATTGAGATCTCACGTAGCATTTATGCCATTGTAAATATCTCAATATCTCAGCTCTGTATGCCATTATAAATATCTAAATATCTCAGCTCTGGAAGGGTCTGAGAGCCTCCATTTTTGCACTCAGATCTAAGTCCCATGGCCCTCTATAGGAATCCAGAGTTTCAAGAAAATCAAAATTTTGACCCGAAAAAAAAAAAACGACAGTGGTACCCCTTATGTTTTTTTTTTTTGTGCGCAAAAAAATAAGTTTCTCCAATTTTCTTGAAACTCTGGATTTGATAGAGGGCCATGGGACTTAGTCCTGAGTGCAAAATGGAGGCTCTAGAACCCTTCCAGAGCTGAGATATTGAGATAATTATAATGGCATACAGAGCTGAGATATTGAGATAATTATTATGGCATACAGAGCTGAGATATGGAGATATTTATAATGGCCTAAATGCTACGTGAGATCTCAATATTTCAGCTCTGGAAGGGTCTAGAGCCTCCATTTTTGCACTCAGGTCTAAGTCTCGTGGCCCTCTATCAGAATCCAGAGTTTCAAGAAGATTCGGAGAAACTTATTTTTTCGGTCACATGCCTTCGGTCGTGTTGTGTTAATACATCAGTCGAACTGCACCAGAGTTGATCTGGAAGTGGATCGAGACTCATCTCTTCAGTGTGTTTGGGGTTCACGCTTATTCCAATGAACACACCCTTAAAGACTGACCGGTTTATGTATATACAAACTGTATAAAATTTGACCTCTGTGACAATAATAAAACAAACTGTGGTTGTATGTCTATCAAATGTGTCAAAGTGGGCAGAACAAATTGCACATTTCACACAGCAGTGAGTACGAAACAGGTTTTTTAAAGAGGTTTTTTATGATGCTTGACGTGTAACAGACAGGTGAATAATTTAAATGAGATACAGGACGATTTTGAGAGGAATGCAATTGTCACATTTCAGATACACCGCATGGCAGTACCACAGGAAACATGGTAACCTTCACATTCAATCCTTCAAAGGCAAATGAAATGAACTGGACAAATAAATCAAATTAGTAATACAAAAGAAAACAACTATTCTACTTTCAAAATGGCACGATGGTTGATTTTAGATTCGATTCGTGTTGAATAGTTTTAATCGAGTGTAATTCTGCCTTTAAGCAGTGTGTGGTAAACTCACATGAGGTACTGTGAACAGATCCCAGAGCAGCCGCTACTGTAACCAATAATACTGAACCATGAGCACATGAATACTACACTAGAAAATAACAAAATACTGACAAAAGGACATCCCCAAGAACTTACTAATGGATTGGCTCATGTAAAACGGTTCGATTTGCATTTACAGACTATAATATTTCTATTCAGTTGACCTTTTTGGACTTGAACACTTCTGTAATGTGCAACATTCAACAGGTAAATAACAACAAACATGAAGCGTTTACAGTATGGAAACATCGTTTCCTGAAATGTAACGCGTATGAACGCTTCCTCCTCGAGATGTGACGTGAACCCGTTGGTTAAGGACTGCGTTTTCACTGCACACGACAGAACTGAACACACACATCTGCAGTTTGTGAAAGCATCGAGGAAGAACCCTGAAATCGACTTCAGTACAGAGGAAAATATGGGAATCCTCTCAAAGGCTCAAATTTCAACACAAAATCAAAAGAATCAATGAGAATTTGAAGGGGAATGTGAATAATTATCATGATTATAATGTAACGATACTAAAAAAAAATAAAGATTCATATGATTCAAATGTTCTGGAGTGTTTCGGAAGATTCTGCCTTTTCTGATGTTCAGGGTCTTTGTACTCTGGAAAATTTAGACAAAATCTAAGATCTAGCCAAAACAGTGGCCTGTATTTCTTTTAAATCAGACAAAGCACTACTGCAGATGAGTGTGAGAAAGAGAGAAAGAGAGACACACACACACATCCTTGACCCATGATGCTCTGGACCAATTCTCTCCCGTTTACTGAGTCCGCAGCTGATAGTCTGCAAAGAAAGGAGGAAATGAGCAAAGCTTAATTAAATGCCCAGAACGACAGGAAACAGGAAAAAATGAAAACACAGTGTGACAGCTGAACTTTCTCTCTCCACCCATCAAAACACAATCAAAAACTTAATCAATCTGTAGAATTGAGACTTAAGTTCACAAATTGAACAAATTATGATTATAAAACTTGCTTGATGCCGATTGGTCGCGGATCAAGTAAACAACACACATAGAGGAAGACTAAATCTAATTTACATGATTATAGAAAGTTATGCAACAATTTTGCAATATGAACACTGCATTTTGTCCTTAAATTTCATGTCATTAGGCAAGTTTCACAACCGAGAGCTTCAAAGATCGAAAAAGGTTTTAATAGTGGGATATTTCACCTAAAAATAAATAATTTGATGATATTTTGAAGAATGTTGGTAATAACCACACAGTTGACGGCACCCATTGACTTCCATAGTGGGGAAAAAAAACTATAGGGAACAGAAATTCTTCAAAATATATTTTTTTGTGTTCAGCAGAAGAAAGAAGTCATATATTTTTTGGTGAACTATCACTTTAAATTTTAGCGGTACTCTGGCATTATTGTGCGTTCACACCGGACGCGAATAGCGCGTCAAATTCGTGCCCGCGCGTCAAGAGCAAAAATGACACGTGTAAAAACAAAATTTTGAAGCGAAATTTACGCGAAAATATCCCCCCTCCACGTCCAGACACGAGCTTATGCACATGTATCTATGTTGAACACTTTGAATCAATTGCGCGTCAAGAGCGAAATTTGACACGTGTAAAAACAAAATTTTGACGCGAAATTTAAGCAAAAATGATCCACCCCCCTCACGTCAAGACACGAACTTATGCACATGTATGTATGTTGGTTGTCTCTACATTATAATAATATTTCATATAATCTAGATATGGAAATAAATAACATTTAATACAAAATGAACTCTCGTATATTGAAATAAAGTTAAACGTACAGTCTGTCATTTTTGGCCACCAGGGGGCACTCTATCTAAATAATAACAAAAGACGTACTTTGATGACGTCGGGAAAGAGTATGGGCTCACGGGAGTTGTTGTCGCTGTCCCTGACAACCAGGGAGAGAGAAAGAGCGAATATGGAGCAAACACATCGGAACTGTCATTCCCTTCATTCCTGACTCATTCTAACTATGTATTTTTGACAATCACGTCTTTCCGAACAGAGATATAAATGAATTATCAGACCCCTATTAAATCAATATTCCATCTAGCTAATAGAAGTTTTAAAAACACGGTCACCTTTTGTTAATAAAATAATCACGTTTATACTATGATATCGTTAGTGAACTGCATATGAAGCTACTTTCTCCAGCTCAATTTAGAAGTTAGAACAAATTTTAATTTACATTATAGCAACTATACATGAGAGCTAGCCCGTCTGCGTTTCACACATGACATAATTTCACAAAATATACAGATAGATATAGTTAACTGAATGGGTGCTTACCTGTTCATTAGAATGCAAGCGAGGCCTATTTAGCTTGTCAAAGCTCTCTCCATTTTAAAATTACGTACGGGTTCGGGTCTATATTTTAAATGATCAGCCGGGTCCGGTTCGAATCCTATTACTTCGGGTCCCGGGTTCAGGTCCAGTTTTCAAATAATAGACGGGTCCAGGCAGTACATTTATGATTTATGACGGGTCCGGGTCCAACTTTTGAAATGAACGACGGGTCCGGGTCGGTTCGGTGTAGCACATTACGGGTCTCTTTCGGTTCGGGCATGAATTTTTGTACCCGTGAAGACCTCTAATGTGGCGCTTCTAACCGCGCACGCGCACAATGTCAGAGTGATAAGCTAGCAAGAGATCTTGCGCGTGCAGCCAAACCCCCCTCAAGTTTGTTGCGGCTGCAAAATGATACTAGCTAACACTTTTTCTTCGTCGTCGTTTTCTTTGCTTTTATTGGCGGTAGTCCGGTGTTCCCCTTTGTGTTTGGCGGTTTCGCCGGGTTCCGCATGAAGTTAGAGAAAATAGAGGAGTCAAAGGTTACATGACGTCATAGACGGGCGACAAAACGGAAATAAAGAAACGGCCCGTGTCTTCGAATTAAACTATACATTTCTCCGGATTTGAAAGTTGGTGGAAACTGCCTGGATAATGTAAGTACATATCTAACAGAAATATATAACATAGATACAGTTATTTTTGCCATTTTTAAAGCAGAAAAAATACATATTGTGGCTTTAAGTGATAAAATATTTGCTTTGTTGTGCATTAGATCCACACCAGGCATTTAGTCGTATTACAAATAATTTACTGAAGCATCCAGATACTTCACATGACAGCAGCAAGAAGCTAGGCTCCTGATTGGTTAACGCGGTGCGAATTGACGTCAAAGTTCAGATTTTTTAACTCGGGCGACAGGCGCGAATTCGCGTCAAATGCGAACTTGACGCGTTACGCGTAAAAATTCCTGCGGCGCGAATGAGGCGTATAGCGCGAGTAGACGTGAATACGCCTCATTTGCACCGTAGGAATTTTTTTTGTCTTTGCACTGACTTAACATTGAAATCACTCGCGCCTGACGCTGCTATTCGCGTCCTGGTGTGAACGCGCCATTAGAGTTCAATTCACTCCTGTGAATCAGTTCAAACTGTCCATTTTAATCAATCGATTCAATAGTTTGTCATCATGTGCCTTTTTACAAATAAATAAATTCATGTCTAAATGTCACAAATAAATGATAGTACATATTTCGGTATATAAATGGCAATTATTAAAATCATTCTTGTGTTCATTAAACATGCATTGACTTATTATATTGGAATTCAATTTGTATTACCTACAATGACTGTTATTATGGTTCCTTCAATCGGATTAGATTTTATCATTAAGCAGATATTTATATTCAAATCATATTGCTTTACTATACCACTCAAAAATATAAAATAATACCTTTGACTAATTAAACACGTGAAACAAAGGGAGGCTCAGCTCTTGGCAGTAATGAGACGCACACGTGTCAAACTTTAAAATGCCAAGTCCAACATTATTTACTACAGCGTTTCTAATTTTATCTCTGTTTCACCATCTCTCCACGTGTCTGTCCCTGAACATCCTCTTTTCGCAGAACAATTTCACCTCCGCATTCAACACTAATCTCCCATCATTCTGTGCCGCATTGCTTAATAGTTGCCAAATACCTGCAATACTGTGAAAAACAAAGGCAAAAATAGAGAAAGAGAAAAGAGGATGAGAAAGAGCATGAGAGAGTCTCTTACCTCCGTTCTGGGTGATGTATCGAACCCACGGGAGCGCCTGATAGCCGCCTCTTCTCGATGATCTTCAGGTAACGCACCTGTCGAAACACAGAACACTGTAACACCATGCAATGCATTCAGGCCAATAGAAACACCAATGCATTTGAGGGATGCAAAACAATAATGCTAAAGCCTTTGATTCGGTGTAATTATATGCAAAATTTAAGTTGCTTTTCCATTGCACACAACATCTTTACATTGCAAAAGTTGGCTACAGGTGGCTTTAAAGAGAGCAAAATATTGTATTTAAGTATACAATTTAAAAAATCCTGCACACTTTTTTCAATTTATCTTTCAATATGTCATATATCAATTACTTGCACATATGTGACACATGGACCACAAACCAGTCATATGGGTCAGTTTTTTGACATTGAGATTTATACATCTGAATGCTGAATTAATAAGCTTATCATTGATGTATGGTTTGTTAGGATAGGATATTTAGCTGGAATCTGAGGGTGCAAAATAATCAAAACATTGAGAAAATGTCCTTTAAAGTTGTGCATTTATGTTTGCGATTGTGCATTATTCACCCACAAAAATACATCTTTTTTTATTTTATGCATTTAAAATTTATGCATATTTAAAAATGTATGCATTTTCAGCAGGAAATTTACAAAATATCTTTACTTAATATCCTATTGGTTTTTGAAAAGAAAAATCGATAATTTTGATCCATGCAATGTATTGTTGGCTATTGCCTCAAATATACCCGTGCAACCAGGGTCCAAGGTCACATATGCTAGGTTAATTCTTTATTGATAGTATGCAATATGATGCAACAAAAAATGGGGTTGTGGAATATCTCGCAAGAGCACAAACATCCCAGTATTGTGGCATCTAAACATAACTTTGCATTCGCTTCAGGTCAGGCACAACGCGGGCACAGCAGAGCCTGGGAAAGTGGCAGAGTGTAATGCCACGGGCGGAAAGCGCATGAAGAAGTGAGATTGGGGAAACGGCACCTTTCAGTGCCGAGCGCTATTGAGTCACTCGTTGCATCCTTACGACGGGCCTTGCATCACTGCTCACAACAGAAGCTTTTGCACAACCCTTCCAAAACATGCTGAAAGAGCACAATCACGTTTGGTAAGAGATGACAGATACCCTGATACTCGGAATTAGAGATGAAGTGTGTTGTATTTTCTCACATTAAAATATGGTTTAGCAAGTTTAATGTGCAGAGATGACTATTTTAAAGTCTTTCTGCTTGTTAAGGGTGGTTTCTTGTGGTCTCAAATACCTCTTGACTTTAGAGTATTTTGGTTTGTATTTTGCTGTGAGACCGGTGTGTCTCACTGGTGTCACTCATCGGTAATCACGCCACATGATGAATGGCGACTGTAGAAGGCAAAAGCCGAATCTCTGACATTTTGGGCAATCTCGAAACACATTTTCGGGCAGACTCATCACTAGTAGCCTAGACTGTTGTTTAACTACTCTGTTACCGGTAGGCGTGGCCTCCTGAGGGCAGCGAAGCAAGTGCATTCTGGGAGTTGTTGTCTTTCATCCACATAAGCCAAAAATAAATTTTCCGGCCTTTCTTGGTCTAGAAATCTCCAAATTCAAAAATAATTTCACATTTCTTCTACATAACTGACCCATTTTAAATACACATTCATCTTTCCAGAGGTGGAGTATCCCTTTAACACACTACCGGCTCTAAAGTTTTAGATTGTTTACTGTTTTTATAAGAAGTATCTTCTGCTCACCAAGGCTGCATTTATTTTATAAAATAATAATAAAAACAGTAATATTGTGAAATATTATGACAATTTAAAACTACTGTTTTCTATTTTAATACATATTATAAATGTAATTTGTTACATATATATATATATATATATATATATATATATATATATATATATATATATATATATTTATAAAACGGGTAGTTCGAATCCTTGATTCTGATTGGTCAAGAGCTGTGCTTTATTCACGATAAAACACGGCTACGACCGCTTCACCCAACGGTTCTATTGATCGCTGCGCAACACTGCGGTTCTATGTTGTTTTTATTTGAGCTTTCATGCATTTTACACATTGGAACGTTGTTGCTGTTCACACTCGGGGACTATTTTTTCCAGCGGAAGGTAAGCTTTTAGTGATTTTACTTCAAGAAAGTTGCACTTATATTGTTTTTTACTTTAATATTGTGTGGCAACTCGTTTTATAAAAGCAATAAGATACTCGAGGCAAGCTCCGCTTCTGTCGTGCCTAACAACGCCCTTCAGCTGTTACTTATTTCACGATACAGCACAGCCTCTCGTACCTTATTGCTTACATATATATATAAAATATATATTAAAAATGTAAATGTATTAATTTCAATGTTCAAAACAGTTGTGCACATTTTTTGTTTTCAAAATTTGATGAATAGAAAGTTCAAAAGAACAGCTTTTATTCAAAATAGAATCTTTTATAACATTAAATGTAACTTATTTTTCTGATTTCTTTCCCCCAAAAATAAAATATAACATTTCAGATAAAAGCTGTTCTTTTGAACTTTCTATTCATCAAAGAATCCTGAAATAAAAATGTAAAAAACTGTTTTCAACATGGATAATAATCATACATGTTTTTGGAGCATAAAATCATCATATTAGAGTGATTTGTGAAGGATCATGTGACACTGAAGACTGGAGTAATGATGATGAAAATTCAGCTTTGATCACAGGAATAAATTACACTTTACTATATATATTCACAAAGAAAACAGCTGTTTTAAATTGTAATAATATTTCACAATATTAATATTATTTTGTATTTTTAATCATATAAATTCAGCCATGTGAAGCAGAAGAGACTTCTTTTAAAAACATAAAAAATATTACCGATCTAAAACTTGTGACCGGTGTGTGTGTGTGTGTGTGTGTGTGTATATATATATATATATATATATATATATATATATATATATATATATACATCACCGGCCACTTTATTAGGTACACCTGTCCAACTGCTCGTTAACACTTCATTTCTAAGCAGCCAATTACATGGCGGCAACTCAGTGCATTTAGGCATGTAGACATGGTCAAGACAATCTCCTGCAGTTCAAACCGAGCATCAGTATGGGGAAGAAAGGTGATTTGAGTGACTTTGAACGTGGCATGATTGTTGGTGCCAGAAGGGCTGGTCTGAGTATTTCAGAAACTGTTAATCTACTGGGATTTTCATGCACAACCATCTCTAGGGTTTACAGAGAATGGTCCGAAAAAGAAAAAACATCCAGTGAGCGGCAGTCCTGTGGGCGTAAATGCCTTGTTGATGCCAGAGGTCAGAGGAGAATGGCCAGACTGGTTCGAGCTGATAGAAGGGCAACAGTGACTCAAATAACCACCAGTTACAACCAAGGTGGGCAGAAGAGCATCTCTGAACGCACAGTACGTCGAACTTTGAGGCAGATGGGCTACAGCAGCAGAAGACCACACCGGGTGCCACTCCTTTCAGCTAAGAACAGGAATCTGAGGCTACAATTTGCACAAGCTCATCGAAATTGGACAATAGAAGATTGGAAAAACGTTGCCTGGTCTGATGAGTCTCGATTTCTGCTGCGACATTCGGATGGAAGGGTCAGAATTTGGCGTCTACAACATGAAAGCACTGGATCCATCCTGCCTTGTATCAACGGTTCAGGCTGGTGGTGGTGGTGTCATGGTGTGGGGAATATTTTCTTGGCACTCTTTGGGCCCCTTGGTACCAATTGAGCATCGTCTGCAACGCCACAGCCTACCTGAGTATTGTTGCTGACCATGTCCATCCCTTTATGACCACAATGTACCCAACTTCTGATGGCTACATTCAGCAGGATAATGCGCCATGTCATAAAGCTGGAATCATCTCAGACTGGTTTCTTGAACATGACAATGAGTTCGCTGTACTCAAATGGCCTCCACAGTCACCAGATCTCAATCCAATAGAGCATCTTTGGGATGTGGTGGAACGGGAGATTCGCATCATGGATGTGCAGCCGACAAATCTGCGGCAACTGTGTGATGCCATCATGTCAATATGGACCAAACTTCCTGAGGAATGCTTCCAGCACCTTGTTGAATCTATGCCACGAAGAATTGAGGCAGTTCTGAAGGCAAAAGGGGGTCCAACCCGTTACTAGCATGGGGTACCTAATAAAGTGGCCGGTGAGTGTATATATATATATATATATATATAGGGCCCTATAAAATCCATTTTATTCTTTCCCAAATTCCATTTATTTTTTCCAAATTCCATTTTTTCCATTTTAATTTTTGCAAATTCCGTTTTTTCCATTTAAATTTTTGGGAATTCATTTTTTTTACCCTTTACTGTTATTTTAGTTGTAAAAAGAGTGTGCTTTTTATTCCGTGATAGGGCCCTATATATATATATATATATATATATATATATATATATATATATATATATATATATATATATATATATGTTATATATATATGAACTCTAAAATGAAGTCAACATTGAGTAAAGTTACTATCCGTTAGATAGAACAATGAAGAACAGGGGTGGAAGGGGCGGTCAGGAGTGTTCAGGATTTTTTTTTAGAAAGCTATCTTTATTTTTGCCATGAATTCCATTTGATGTCGCTAGTCACCTTTAAACATCTCTCGAGACCAGGGTGGACATTTAAGACAAATGAAATTACAGTAGTCCTGTCCAGCAGCTCGGCGTTTGTTTATTTTGCAGGGTTTTTAATCTGCCGAGCGTTTGTTCTAATCATGGACTCTATTCTCCCTGAAAACCGTTCACAAATAGCCCTGCAACGCAAACTGGACTTCTGCAGAATGAGAGATGTATTCTAGGTATCAATGCAGATTTTAAAAAGAACTTGGTCTAGTTAAAGCATGAGGACAGCCCTGCGCGGGCACGTTTCAGGAGGTATTTCTGGGAACACCGTGTCCTGGCGTCCGTGGGCCGGTAATGTGCCACTCTTGGGTGCAGCTCACACAAACTCACCAGGCCACCATCAGTGCAAACGAACAGCAGACGGGCACAGCGCAGACGGCCAGACTGTAAAGGTCTAAATGCAGAGCCATACGAGCGACTGTGCGATGCTTGTTTTGAGTAAATGTAGCGATTCGGTCTTGTCCGGGTTGAGTTTATGTCATGCTTTTGGTCACCTTTGGCTCGGTCAGCCCTTCATGAACGCTGGTGTATATTTGTAGCCGACACTGAGGACGGCTGGACGTGTGGGTAGTGCTGAGATTTGCGTGGTCACCGGGTCTCTCATTAAGCATGAACTAACTGGCTAGTGGAGCGAGCTCAAAGTCAGAGACGCAGACTTGCATCGAACCTAAACGGCCACAGACACACACACATCAAACCCTCAACCTGTCGCTGACTCAGCTCTTTACATGCATCATTCACTCACTATGTAAACAAGACAACTGAATATACACTAGGGATGTTGCTTCAGGGTTTTAAACTGATAATGAGATGAACAAAATCAAAACATACTGCTGACAAAGGCATTACCACAGGGCTTCACATTAGGGCTGAATGATTAATTGCATTTGCGATAATATCGCGATATGATGAAACGCAAGAGCTGCGATTACACTGGTCACGTGACACGCGAGAGAAAGGATCCGCAAGATCAAGCATTTAAAATTCTTAACATGTAATTGGTTTAGTTAAATGTTTTTTTTATATTTATTTTTTAAAGTATGTGTTTTTACACATGTAATTAAATACATATTTTAAGTGTTATTAAGATTAATTAATAATTAAATAAATTAATCAAAAAAGTAGATTGCATCATGAGCTGCCTAAAGATTTCCATCCCTACTGTACAATGATTTATTGCTTGTCTTTGTCGACCAATACAGAAGGTAAATAACTTTTTTTTTAAATCGCATATTAAATCATTATCGTTCAGCCGTACTTCACATTAACATGTAACACAGTCACTCCTACTAGACACTTTGGTGGGTTGAATTGTATCCAATACATATATTTTTCTATTGTAGTCTTTAAAAAATAGGCATTTTAAATAGTAAACTAAGTGCAATGTAGTGTCAAAAATATCGAAAAATATCAGAAATGCTTCCAATAACAATTTTCCACAGAATAGATACACAATAACAGCTGCTCTTTCTCTCTCTCATGTCATAAATATGCCGGTCTTGGTGAGTATTCACGTAAACACAGTCAGTTGTTTTAAATAAACGTAAACAGTTGAGAAAGAAAACGCATGTGTAACGATATAATGGTAGGGCCCTATAATTTCTGCAATCACGGAATAAAAGCACACTTTTTACAACTAAAATAACAGTAAAGGGTAAAAAAATGAATTCCCAAAAATTCAAATGGAAAAAACGGAATTTGCAAAAATTAAAATGGAAAAAACGGAATTTGGGAAAAAATTAAATGGAATTTGGGAAAAAATAAAACGGATTTTATAGGGCCCTACAATGGACTGACTGCGTCAGGTCTTAAAGTGACACCAGCCTAATATTCCCGCTGCCAAATTATGAGATAATATTAAAAATATCTATATGGCAATTTTTCCCCATGGTATCGAGTCAAAATTGTTGCCAGTGAAAATGCTGAATGGCTCGTAAAAAAGTTAATGTCAAGCCCATGCCATAACACATATTAATACGATATTTTTGTTTATTTTATATATTACTCAAATATTATTTCCATTCCATTTTAAATTACATATTTATAGAATGTAATTTATATATGTATATATGTATATATATATGTATATATAGATATATATATATATATATATATATATATATGTAGGGGTGTAACGTATACACAAAACTGACGGTTTCGGTTTTCCCACGTGTTTTGACATCTCGGTTCGGTTCAATTCGGTTCGGTTTTAAAAGCTAAAATGGCTTTTTTTTCTTTCTTTTTTTACCAGTGGTTTAATGAAAAAAAGGGTCTTGGTCTTTAAATGAATTCAATTACAATTTAACATTTCACAAGGATTTAAAAAAATCTGCTATGCTGTAAACTATATAGGGAGCCACACATTACTATAACATTAAAGGTTGTAGACTTTAAACCTAAATTCAGATGCTATTTATTTTTTAGATATAATAATCAACACACAACACATTGTATGAAAACATGTAAACTGAACATAAGGCAGTTTTTGCATTAACTTGTGTTTTTACTCTTATTTGTTGTTGAAATATAATAATTTACACAGTTGTAATTTTAATGAAAGACATTAAACATACATTAAATAATCAAGATATCATAAACAGGTTAAGCAAAATATAATATACATAGTGCATTTCTTCAGTGCAAGAGTTCATTTATAGGAAGTTGTGGACACTGAATCACTTGCCTGTTGAGGTAAATATAATGCTAGGACAAGCTAAGCTATGCTGTTTTATTGACGTCTTTCCGCTGCTGAAACAATGATTGAGCGATTACACAAGTTATGATGCCTTTCAGTAAGTATACTGAATATCTTTCAACATACCTTCAGGTGTCTTTTCTGTAACTGAGGAAGAGATGATCGCGTTTACTCGCGCGTCGCGCTGCCGCTTGAAATGAGGAGCCTATAGTAAGCCCACAGCGGTCTGTCACGCCACATCAAAGAGCGCCAAAACGCCATTTATTGTTTTATTTTCGTGATCAAATAGACACAATTGGAAAGATTACACCTTGCTTGTTATCGAAAGTAACAAAACACAGAGCTTGTTATTTGGTGTTAATGGTGGTTAGGCTACAAAACTGAATTCGTTGTGTACATAAGACATGAAGTCCATTGAGCCGGGCTGGGCGGGGCCGGGGTAGCAGGGGGCGGGCGGGGTGTGTTCGGTACGCAATGACAGTATCGCGATTCGAATCGTGAGTTCAGTATCGCGGTTTTTCGGTTCGGTTCGAAAATCGTTACACCCCTAATATATATATATATATATATACACTCACCGGCCACTTTATTAGGTACACCTGTCCAACTGCTCGTTAACACTTAATTTCTAAGCAGCCAATCACATGGCGGCAACTCAGTGCATTTAGGCATGTAGACATGGTCAAGACAATCTCCTGCAGTTCAAACGAGCATCAGTATGGGGAAGAAAGGTGATTTGAGTGACTTTGAACGTGGCATGATTGTTGGTGCCAGAAGGGCTGGTCTGAGTATTTCAGAAACTGCTAATCTACTGGGATTTTCACGCACAACCATCTCTAGGGTTTACAGAGAATGGTCCGAAAAGAAAAAACATCCAGTGAGCGGCAGTTCTGTGGCGGAAATGCCTTGTTGATGCCAGAGGTCAGAGGAGAATGGCCAGACTGGTTCGAGCTGATAGAAGGGCAACAGTGACTCAAATAACCACCCGTTACAACCAAGGTGGGCAGAAGAGCATCTCTGAACGCACAGTACGTCGAACTTTGAGGCAGATGGGCTACAGCAGCAGAAGACCACACCGGGTGCCACTCCTTTCAGCTAAGAACAGGAAACTGAGGCTACAATTTGCACAAGCTCATCGAAATTGGACAATAGAAGATTGGAAAAACGTTGCCTGGTCTGATGAGTCTCAGATTTCTGCTGCGACATTCCGGATGGTAGGGTCAGAATTTGGCGTCTACAACATGAAAGCATGGATCCATCCTGCCTTGTATCAATGGTTCAGGCTGGTGGTGGTGGTGTCATGGTGTGGGGAATATTTTCTTGGCACTCTTTGGGCCCCTTGGTACCAATTGAGCATCGTTGTAACGCCACAGCCTACCTGAGTATTGTTGCTGACCATGTCCATCCCTTTATGACCACAATGTACCCAACTTCTGATGGCTACTTTCAGCAGGATAATGCGCCATGTCATAAAGCTGGAATCATCTCAGACTGGTTTCTTGAACATGACAATGAGTTCGCTGTACTCAAATGGCCTCCACAGTCACCAGATCTCAATCCAATAGAGCATCTTTGGGATGTGGTGGAACGGGAGATTCGCATCATGGATGTGCAGCCGACGAATCTGCGGCAACTGTGTGATGCCATCATGTCAATATGGACCAAACTCCCTGAGGAATGCTTCCAGCTGTATATATATATATATATATATATATATATATATATATATATATATATATATATATATATATATATATATATTCAAATTAATTTAATTTATTATTATTATTTTTTTAACATTTTTATTTTACTTATTTGTTTTTATTTATTTTTTGGGTTCATGTTTTGGAGCTATTGGATTGAGTAGGGAGATCATATAAGGGATTAATAATACTGTTTATGATGTGTTATTTTGTACTGTCATTGAAAATCAATAAAAAAAACATTGAGTAAATTACATATTTATGTAATTTTAGTGATGATAAAATCCAGTTAAATTATATGACCTGACATAATATTATGAGAGCAAATTTACAGTGCAAACAAAAACTATGACTACAACAAACAAAAACACTGTACAAATGAACACTGGTTTTGCTTTAAGAGCCAAATTTTACATTGGAAAAAGTGGCAACCTAACAGAACCAAAAACCATTTAGAAAAAAAAACTCCTTTAAAAACAACACTAAGATGTATTATATTTATTTTATATTATCTTGCACTAATATATATATATATATATATATATATATATATATATATATATATATATAAATATAATCTTATTTATTTCTATATATATATATATATATATATATAAGGCATATTTTAGTGCAAGATAATATAAAATAAATATAATACATTTTAGTGTTGTTGTTTTTAAAGGAGTTTTTTTCTAAATGGCCATTTTTTTTCTAAATAGGCCAGTAGAAAAACGACAAGAATGAAATGACCTCAGAAAATGTTGCGAGCCAGACTTCGAACATGCAATATTAGGCCATGGCTCTGACATGCGGGCACGATTCTGCAGGGCTCAAAGCTTTAGGGAGTTAAAGATTGTTTGAGTTTTAGAAATATTTGAGAAAATTACACGTCTACAAAAGTCTGTGCCCTCAGAGCCGATGAGCTCCTGACGGTAATAGAGGAATGGTCATTTACTGCAGAACCGGCAATGAGATGCTCGCGTCTTCACCTAATAACAGTGTGCAAACACACAACACTTATGGACAAAAAAGCAACTTTAATTGCAGAAGCCTAGCACTTCGAGGATCAGAAAACTGCCAGTGTTCACGCTTTCACATGAGGTTCATCAGAACATAAATATAGCCATGCTGGGAAACCTATTCCGTCTTTCCTATAAAACCCTAAAAATAGCACATGCATGTGTCTCATTTGTGCCCAGGACAGACTGAGTGGTGATAGTCCAAAGGCCACGCTCAGACTGTCCAGTGCATCGAGAACAGACTGCAGATCTCTAGATGCGGTCGGCCAGTCTTAGACAAACGGCCCAAGGCTGAGGCTTGACCAAACCCACAGCCTGGATCTGCGAGCACAATCAGCTGGCAGCGTTAATGGCAGGGGACGCGACGCCTGGCGCTCGGGCCAGGAGACAGGCTGGTGTACGGAGACGGGAGAGGTTATCAAAGCCTTCCTGAGGTTTCCGACCAGGTCAGCACCCAGACCGCCTCTCTCACGGGAACTTCAGAGCAAGTTCGTCTTCACTGACGTTTCGTGATGCGTCTCTCAATTGAAGCCCACTAGGGATCGAGATGTGGCCGATTTGTGACGGTCTTGATTTATGGAAGAACTTGCATGCGCTTTCCCTCTCTGAAGCGGTTATCGTTTGGTCTTTTGAGGAGTCAAACATATGGGGACGTAACAAACAAATAAATAAATGTATATACTGTATGTATGTGTACTGTAGTATTCAGGTGAAACTCAAAAAAATTTAATACTATGCAAAAGTTCAACTTAAAAGGTGAAACTAATATATTATATAGATTCATTACATGCAAACTGAGATATTTCAAGCCTTTATTTGTTGTAATTTTGATGATTATGGCTTACAGATATGAAAACCTTTTCACAATTTTCTACACTCTAGAAAATGCTGGGTTGTTTTAACACAAATTTGGGTCAAATATGGCCAAACCCAAATGTTGGGTTAAAAATGTATGTAAAAAAATGTACAGTTGAAAGTGAAAGTTGAAGTTGGGTTACATTTTTAAATGACATTTTTAACCCAACATTTAGGTTTGTCCATATTTGACCCAAATTTGGGTTAAAACAACCCAGCATTATTTAGAGTGTGTGATTATATATCATTTCTTTTTTTTTTTTTTGTGAAAGGCACAAAAAACACTTCAGAAAACAACATTCCAAACAATGCTGGGTTGTTTCAACCCAAATGTGGGTCAAATATGGACAAGCCCAAATGTTGGGTTAAAAATGTCATTAAAAAATGTACAGTTAAAAGTTCAAGTTAAAATTTTAAATTACATTTTTAACCCAACATTTGGGTTTGTCCATATTTACCCAAATTTGGGTTAAAACAACCCAGCATTATTTAGAGTGTGTGATGATTCTTTTGTGAAAGGCACAAAAAACACATTTTCCTAACTTTGTAAAACAATATACGGACAAAATATATAATTAAAAGACATTTATTATAAATTTAAGCCAGTTTTTAACGAAGAAGTAACGGATAGATAGAGAGGACAGAACAACTAAGGCTATCAATAAACTGCAATTGCACAAAAATATTATAATTTTATAACACACAAAAAAGTTCAAACTTAAGTTCTTACAGCTTATGAAAACCCCAATATCAAAACTACACTCTAAAAAATGCTGGGTTGTTTTAACTCAAATTTGGGTCAAATATGGACAAACCCAAATGTTGGGTTAAAAACATAATTTAAAATTTTAACCCAACTTCAACTTTCACTTTCAACTGTACATTTTTTAATCACATTTTTAACCCAACATTTGGGTTTGTCCATATTTGACCCAAATTTGGGTCAAATACCAAATGAAAACAACTCAGCATTTTTTTGAGTTTATTTTAATTAATATTTTAGTGTTGGATCGGTACTTAATCCCAGGTATCGGAAGCAAAAATGCGAATCATGCTATCCTAAAATCAACAACATAAATGTAATATTACAACATGCATTTGCACAGACAGTGAAACGGGTAAACTTAGTTACACACTCTAAAAAATGCTGGGTTGTTTTAACCCAATTTTGGGTCAAATATGGACAAACACAGCCATTTGGTTACATTTCCAAGTTACATTTTTAATCCAATGTTGGAATTAGTCCATATTTTACAACCCAGCATTTGTTACAGTGCATGATAGGCAAATAGTAGAATGTGCAACTCGAGTTGTGAATATTCGTAATGCACTATTGCGCAATGTTTGTCATATTGCATATTATAGTAAACTAAAATTATTTTGCCTGACCTAACTTACATGCCATTTTAATGATGCACATTTTGAATGAAATAAAAATATATTGACAATGATAAAGACAAACGGCAAAGGCAAGGAAAAATACAACCACAAAAAAAATTTGAATAATGGTTTTGCTTTAAGATTCAGATTTAACATTGGATAATAAAACTCTCCTTAAAGAATGAACACAGAAATGTATTCTTATATATCACACTATAATAATAAACTTATCAAAGGTTATCAAAAGGCTTGGGTTTTTGAGATGCACCTCTAATTGAAGCCCACTGTGGATCAGATGTGGCTTATTCGTGATAGTCTTGATTTATGGAGGAACTAACATGCATTTTACGTTCCCAAAGCTGTAATTGTTTGGTTTCTTAGAGGAGGAAGACGTTCGGCGGCGATCTGAACCCCCCGCGGGACAGCTGGGAAGCAGATGAATGAAAACGACACAAAAATGAGAGAGAGGAAATCTCACATAAGTTCAACGCTTAATTAAATCTGACGTTCCCCTCATCATTTTTGCCCAAACATCCTCACTCTTGGGGGAAATTGAGTTTCAGACGGTTTATGTCGTTGATATCCGCGTGGGCTGACGAACACAACTTACCATTATTTAGAGGAAATCTACCGTTCCCGACCTTTCAAACATCTCCCGTTTAAAATTAGAGGTAATTTTATTGAAATAGTTGTTCTTTATGAATATCATCCTTGAGGTCGCATAGAGTTCAGCTCGAAAACTGCCGTTTCACCATCGAACTCTACTGATTCTCTGTAATTTGCCTGATGTCACAGCAGTCAGGCTGTTATTTAAGAGTGCGGTTTCTGGAGTTTATTGTCAATTGTTCGTCTGGTTTGTGGGTTATAGACAAAAACAGCTGAATATCAAACAATGCTAACATTATATGCTGCAGTGTAAAAGATCAGCAATAAGAAAACATTTTAACTGAATAAATCCTCTCATAAGCATGTGGTTTTTAGCTTTCAAGCTGCATTTTTGAGTAGTTTATTTGCGTATTACAGCGGGGAGATGATGCTTAACTATTTTTGGAGGTAATCGAGACTGTACTTTAACCTGAAGTACATATTTTCCTGATCTAAGAAAACAAACAAGGATATACTTCGGTCTGTTTTGTTTGTTTGAACATTTACAGTGTTTGAGTCCCTCCCACGCCTCCGGAGAATACATCTATCATCTGTGGGAACTGAAGGAGGAATTTCTCCTTTAAAGAGCACTTCATCACTATAAGAATGACACCTGCAACTCAACGGCCATCAGTCAGCACACGTTACTGACCTGTAAACGCCCACAACAACACCACACATGCTTAACGCATTATATAAGAGATCAAGCATCTGCAATGGGGAAAGAAAAAGAGCAAAATAAAATCTTAATTGTGACATACAACCAAGTGAAACGGCTTCACAAACAACAAATGTAAACACGTCATCAGAGATAAGAGACACTAGCCATGTTTCTATCCACTTGTCAATCGAATTATCTGAAGTTCGGTTAACCCTCTGGGGTTCTTCGGGTCAATAATGACCCGAAGCGTTTAAAATAAATGTTAAAAATCGCAGCTTCATCGGAATGGTCCGAAACTTGGTGACTTTAATGGTACTTGGTATATGAACATCCCAAAAGATTGGGGACAGGATTTGAAAAGTCTAAGTGGTCGTAAACAAAATAGTCACACTCAGGACCTTAGGGTCAAAAATGACCCGCATAGGAAATGAATGGGAAATTGGCAAAAATGTGAAAATACTGAGTTTTTTTGTGCGTACAATCTACAAATCAGCAACGATCTTGAAAAAAGCACACAACAGTGAAGGGGTGAATCTATAAAACATCAAATTGCTTTTATGAGGCCTAGGCTTGACTCAAAATGAAATACAGCTTTAAAAAAAAATAATAATAAATATAAATATAGCTGCGAGCAGCCGAATTGCTGGGCCCAAGCCGGTGGCACCGGGGTTGCGGTACCGCCGGCTTTGGCCCTCCATCGCTGCTCGCAGCTATATTTATATATATATATATATATATATATATATATATATATATATATAAAGCCGGTGGCACCGCCACCTTGGTGCCTTTAGGGTTATTCTGCACGACGTGCAAAAACGTAACCCCTGCTTTGGAATACATACTAGTATGTATTCCACAATTGGAATACATACTAACATACTAGTCAGAACTGAATAGTTGATATCTGAATGACAGATCACCATAGAAGTCACTGGAAAAAATGTGACTAGTAACAAAAGAATAGTTACTAGTCACCATTGAAATAAGTACTAGTGTCTAATGAATAAGTACTAGTATCTATTTAATAGGTACTAGCATCTAATGAATAAGTACTAGTAACTAATTAATAAGCATTGGTATGTAATGAATAAGGACTAGCATCTAATGAATAAGTACTAGTATCTAATAAATAAGGACTAGTGTCTAATGAATAAGTACTAGTATCTTTAAAAAGGTACTAGTACCTAAAGAATAAACACTAGTATCTAAAGAAAAGGCACTAGTATCTAAAGAATAAGCACTAGTAGCTAATGAATAAGTACTAGTACTTAATGGAATAGATACTAGTATCTAAAATAAGTACTAGTCGCATGAAAATAGAGACTAGTAGGTTAAAATGATTAAATGTTAAAACGGCTTGCCATACTCTATCTGTCGTTTCGACTAGTCACAATTACGTTACAGATATCTTAAATGATAATACAAACTATCCAAAATGTAATTACGACTAGAAAGACGTTGTTGATATCTACAATGTTAATTACGAATAGTCAAACTTAGCTTTTAAATGTTAAAAGGGCTTGCCATACAGAAGTGTAGGCTCAGAGAGACACTCAACATTTTCAAACCAAAATATCTGACTTTCTGTGGGTCCTAGCTCATGAGTGTAAATTAGAAAGTTGTCCGGCTTGAGGAGAATATATGAATATATGAAACGATGAGATCAACATGTGTACTGAGTTTCATATTATTACATGCAAGCGTGTTTGATTTATGGACCAAGTTTTTGGACCCCGTTCCAGGGGGCGCTGTCTAGCCCCCTTGCCACACCCGGGTACCATCTTCCCGGCTCTGATGGCTGTGGGATCTGACCTGTGTGCAAAGTTTCAAGAGTTTTCAAACCCATTAAGGGCCCCAAAAGCCACTAAGAGACTCAAAATCATCAAAAAAAAGGAATGTTAAAGTTTGATGCGTTACTATGGCAACATTATCTTAGATATTGAATAATGCTTTCACAGCTCTTCATCTGGCGTGTGTTTACATTATACAGATGAAGTTTGAAGCAAATCGGGTAAAAGTAAGAGTGTGATTTCAAAGCATTTTGCAAGTGAAACACTTTCTGCTGCCAGTTGGTGGCGCTATATATTTGACTCACAATAGTCACATCCATGTGATCGGCCTCTTACAACGAACACACTGCTGAAGTTTCATCAAGATCAGTTAATGTATGCAGAAGTTTTAACACACTTCCTTTTTGATTTATGGACCAAGTTAATTTAATTAATACACTAATTATATAAAACTATTGTCAATGCACTACAATTAAACAGGTTATATGTCTTTACTTATAAAAAAATAAAAACAAAAACTTATTTAAAAAATACCAGGCTTAAGAAATGTATTTACTTTAGCAGGCCAGACACACAGTGAAATTATTAAGCCCCCTCCCCCTACACACACACACAGAGACTGTGTGTCAAAAGACTCAATCACACACACACACAGACTGTGTGACAGGCCTAGGCTCAGAAAGAGCATGATCATATTCAAACTACAATATCTGACTTTCTGTGGGTTTGGGCTTATTATTGTTAATTAGAAAGTTGTTTGGCTTGAATAGAACAATATACACGGCAAGTTTTGTAACTGTCAGTAAAACTAACCAAGTTATAACACACTTTATGTGTCCTTTTTTAGTCAAAAAAATCCGCCACGGCCAAACCGTTCGAGATATCAAAAATCCGTCCGGAATATAGCATCCTCAATGTCTTGACTTCATGCATATCGAGTTTGGTGGTGATTGGTAACAGCATGGGTTGTAATTTGATGTTTTTCTAGGACAATTATTTAAAAAAAAAAACATAATTCCCGACTTCCGTTTGAACTGTCGTAAAACTTAGAGCACGAAAGTTGTTTGGCCTGATGTGATCTATGAGTGTACCGAGTTTCATATTAATCCATGCACGTGTGTTTCGATTTATGGACAAATGTTCGAATCCCTAAAAGAATGCATCCTAAAAGAATGGTAAAGTTTGATGCGTCGCCACGGCAACAGTTTCAAAGATATCAAGAATCCATTCATAGGTCTTCATCTGCCGTGTATGTACATTATACAGATGAAGTTTGAAGCAAATCGGGTAAAAATAAGAGGGTGATTTCAAAGCATTTTGAAAGTGACACACTTCCTGCTGCCAGTTGGTGGCGCTATAACTTTGACTCACAATAGTCACATCCATGTGATCGTCCTCTTACAGCGAACGCACTGCTGAAGTTTCATCCAGATCAGTTAATGTATGCTGAAGTTATGACACACTTCCTGTTTCACGTTTCTCGCCATAGTTTCGTTTCCTCGCCACGGCTGAAACCGTTCGAGATATCAAAAATCCCCACACAAACTTTCATCCTCAATGTCTTGACTTCTAGCTGACCGAGTTTCGTCGAATTTGGATCAGAGCTCTAGGAGGAGTATTTAAAAGTTCATTGCGTGTGTTTTACAAAAAAACCTCAATAGCCGACTTCCTGTTGGGCTGGGGTAAAAAGCAAGAACGCGAGGTATAGATGAAATTCTGCTATCGACATGTGTACCGAGTTTCATATTATTACATGCAAGTGTGTTTGAGTTATGGACCAGGTGTTCAGACCCCATTCCAGGGGGCGCTGACGAGCCGCCCTGCCACGCCCGGGTACCAGCTTCAGCCCGGCTCTGATGGCCGCGGGTTCTGACCCGTGTGCAAAGTTTCAAGAGTTTTCGAGCATGTTAAGGGCCCCAAAAGTGCCCGAATAGTCGCTAGAAAAAAAAAAAATAAATAAATAAAAAAAAAAAAAAAAAATAATCGGAAGGAAAACAATAGGGCTCTGCGCCCTTTCAGGGCTTGGGCCCTAATAATAATCATTTTTCTATTATATTCAATGGGGGGAAATTTGATCATAATTATTGCATTAATACTAATTATAATATATATATATTTTTTTTTAATTTTCGCAAAACACCAAAAAAGAAAAAGAAAAAATATTATAAAAAAACAAGAAAAAAAAATAAATAATGATTTTCTTTTTTAAATATGAATCCCGCCCTTCAAGTCTAATTTTGACCCTAAGGTCCTGAGTGTGACTGTTAAACGAAGAACCCAGAGGGTTAAAAAACTCATGCGGATAAAGCTAGTGAAAGTGTGTTTCCATCCAGCGGCTTTAAAGCGAATAAAAACCTGTACGTAAATGACGTCACATGCTGTTTTGCGATCAAATATGTATATCGAAAAGATTTGAGACATTTTAAGGTGTTTCCATTAATTTTCGCACTGAATCGAACGACATTCAAGCACACAACAGGGAAGGGTGAATCTATAAAACATCAAGAGTGCAAAACAGACACATCCACACACCAAAAAATTCAGATTATACATGTGTTTTGTATTTTTAAAAAGCTCAGTTTGTCCACGAGATGGCATCCATCTAATTTCAAAAATTGCTTTTATGAGGCCTAGGCTTGACTCCAAAATGAAATATAGCTTTAAAAAAAATATTAAAAAAATATTATTTTTTCTTTTATATTCAATGGGGAAATTTGGTCATAATTATTGCATTAATACTAATTATAATTTTTTTTTATTATTTTTGAAATTTTCTCAAAACACCAAAAAAGAAAATGAAAAAATATTATAAAAAACAAGAAAAAAATAAATAATGATTTTCTTTTTTAAATATGAATCTCGCCCTTCGGGTCAATTTCTGACCCTAAGGTCCTGAGTGTGACTGTTAAACGAATAACCCCAGAGGGTTAAAAAACTCATGCGGATAAAGCTAGTGAAAGTGTGTTTCCATCCAACGGCTTTAAAGCGAATAAAAACCTGTACGTAATGACATCACATGCTGTTTTGCGATCAAATTGGTATATCGAATTGATTTGAGACATTAAGGTGTTTCCATTCATTTTCGCACTGAATCGAACGACATTCAAGCACACAACAGTGAAGGGGTGAACCTATAAAACATCAAGAGTGCAAAACAGACACATCCACACACACACACACACCAAAAACTTCTGATTATACATGTGTTTTGTATTTTTAAAAAGCTCAGTTTGTCCACGAGATGGCATCCATCTAATTTCAAAAATTGCTTTTATGAGGCCTAGGCTTGACTCCAAAATGAAATATAGCTTTAAAAAATATTTAAAAAATAATAATTTTTCTATTATATTCAATGGGGGAAATTTGGTCATAATTATTGCATTAATACTAATTATAATATTTTTTTTTTTGAAATTTTCGCAAAACACCAAAAAAAGAAAAAGAAAAAATATTATAAAAAACAAGAAAAAAAAAATAAATAAATAATGATTTTCTTTTTTAAATATGAATCCCACCCTTCGGGTCCATTTTGACCCTAAGGTCCTGAGTGTGACTGTTAAACGAATAACCCCAGAGGGTTAAAAAAACTCATGCTGATAAAGCTAGTGAAAGTGTGTTTCCATCCAACGGCTTTAAAGCAAATAAAAACCTGTACGTAATGACATCACATGCTGTTTTGCAATCAAATTGGTATATTGAATAGATTTGAGACATTTTAAGGTGTTTCCATTCATTTTCGCACTGAATCGAACGACATTCAAGCAAACTTTTGCGAACAAAGTTTTGTTAGACAAAACGTATCGCACCATATACCAACAAATATCAATATTTCACAAGTTGTAGCCTAATAATGCTTATGTGCCAGCTGATAGCGACATATGAATGGGATAATGTATATGCGAGGCGGTCGTTAGCCTGAAGCGTGCCACGTTTTCACTCTGAAACACGCAGTGTTAATATTCATCTTGCGATATCCGTTTTATTTCGCTTAATTGTGCAGCCCTACCACATGGACCAATGCAAACTCAATCAAAGCCCAATTTAGAGTCCAGACAATTTGTAGGACTCGTATCATTATTTTGATTTCTTTCTGTGAAGGAGAACCTGAACGCATTCATTCAAACTGAACAAAACAAATAAACATCTTTCATTTCTGCACATTTAAAAACGTGTTTGCAGGAGAGAGACGTCACACACACTCGTACGGCTCAACTGTCCTCCTATCCAGTTGTCGTCTTCTCTGCCCGCCTTGAAAAACTGCTGAGGCCTGAGAAACACACGACTGACCGTAACAAATAAACACACCGTCTGCTAAAACACATGAGATTCAGCAGGAGCTGCGGTTCTGTTCTGTCTGTCCGGGCTTTGACCGACTGTCTGGATCAGGACACTGTCACAGCCACACACACACACACACACACACAGCTTTGGTGCTCCAACAGCATGCAACTTAAACGGTTTAATCTAATGAAACACGATCAAAAACCCACAATCGTGTACGAGACACATGATAATGATTCCCTGAACTGTTTTAAGGGATACTTTAAGCACAGATCTGACATCATTTCTACACCCACATGGTGTTCTGTGCACACAAAAGAAGATATTTTGAAGAATGTTTCTGTTTTTGTCCATACAATGAAACAAAAACTACATTGGACCCCATTAGCTTTCACTGTATGGACAAAAACACTTTTCACAAGACATTTTATTGAAAAAAAAATCATATTAATACAGGTTTAAAAAAAAAACATTTTTGGGTGAACAATTATGGATTTTTAAATAATTTTTTTATTTTAATTATTTTAATTTTTAAAGTAGAAAAAATTTATAAAATATTCTGCTGTCATTGACCAATACAACTGGAATACACTATAGTGATATTTTAGTGTTATGTATTTATTTATTTATTTATTTATGTTATTTATATTTATTCATTTATTTATTTATTAATACTTTCGAATTAGTTTTAATTGTATGTATGCATTTGTTAAGTGCGTTGTCTTATGAATTTTTGTATTTATTTAGCTTTCATTTTTATTAAATGTAACTTTATTTCAGCGAGACATCGAAGGCAACACTTTTCATCTAATATTTATATTTCAGTTCAGGTTATTTTTCAGTTTCAATACAGGTTTAAAAAAAACATGACAATTCTCATTTTTGGGTGAACAATTATGGATTTTATGAATTGTAAAGCAGAACATATTTGTAAAATATTCTGCTGTCGTTTACCAATATAACTGGAGTACACTATAGTGATATTTTAGTGTTATTTATGTATTAATATATTTATTCATTCTTTTGAATTAGTTATAATTGTACATATATATTTGTTAAGTGCGTTTTCTTATTAATTTTTGTAATTATTTAGCTTTCTTTTTTATTAAATGTAACTTTATTTCAGCAAAGGCAACACTTTTCATCTAATATTTATATTTTACTCTTATTTTAATGAACAAATTTTTTTTTTTTATATATAGTTTTAGTTAACACTGGTGTCTGACGCCATATTTACTTTTTCATGAATGAAAATGATGCAGTGTGGGATAGATGCACATTCACCAGAGACTTGAATTTGTGTTAAAAAAAGACCAACAGCAAAGATAAAAACATCTAACCCTCATTAATACTCCCAAAAACATTAGCATGACAAAATGTATAGATTCCAAAGGAGGTTTTGTTCACCAAAATAGTTAATTCTGTCATCATTTACTCATCTTCAGGTCGGTACAAAATCATAAGACTTTCAGTCATATTCAAAACACAAATGAAGATATTTTGAATGATCTCACCATTGAAAGTCAAAGCAAGCGTGTCTGAACATACTTGAGTGCTCTACCTTTATTTGGGAATAAAAGCCTTAATTAGATCTGTTAATCATAAAAAGATTATGATTAAGCCAAGATTGTTTGCCGATCTCTTTATGTACTTTAAGCATCAGAGTTTTAGGTGAATAGACAAAAATATCTCAGGTTTCTCCAACTGTTTTTAAAAAATGAACAACACTATTGCTTTTACTTGGTTGCCGTAATTGAACTCATTCCACCACAGATTTGCCAAGATGTGGAGAAAGTGCACAGACAATACCAAGGTTTCCTAAAGAGCATTTCATCAAGATTGTTCAACTCTTGATAAAAATCAACAACATGCTATTTTGTGAAATGAATTACTCTTAGAATAGTAATGAAGCAGAATGTATTCTCAACAAGAAGGTGTGTGATTTTGGTAATCAAACATGTATTACAAAAATATTTCAGTGTATAAATCCTTCAATATACAGATTCATAGCGCCATCTATCAGTGTGAAAGGAAAAAGCAGCCACAGCCTGAGCAACAGGTGTTCAGAATCCGGGAAAATACCAATTCATCCACTGACTAACTAGTCAGCAGCGCCACCTTGTGTCAAAAACATGAAGCGTATCATGACGATGACAACAGAAATCTGCTCAGACTACAATCTGGAAACTGACATATTATCAGAAACACATTTTATCATGGTTAAATGATTAAGTATTTTTGTTAAAGATGTAATGCATTAGCATTACGTTTGGACGTAATAACTAAAAGTGCTTTTGAATTTACACTATAATACTGGAGCTACTTTTGGTAACACTTTACAATAAGGTTCATTAGGGTTCCCACACCTCAAATTCAAGGACCTTTCAAACACTTTCCAGGTCAAATACCCTCAAATTCAAGGACCTCTTATTTTAGGGGTCACACTTGGCTTCGTCAAAGTCAAAAGTGACCGAAGCCTTGACATGTACACTGTAAAAAATATTGTTGGTTTAACTTGAAAAATGAAGTAATACCTTAAAATTAAGCTCATTGAAATGGAAAAATGTAGTTAATACAATGAAGGAGATTGATTTAATCATCAGAAACTCAAAATATTATGTTATCTGAACCAGATAAATAATTTAAGTTGATTTGAAAAAAGAAAAAATGTTGTGATTACAAATCATGAAAATATTTTTTTACAGTGTTTCCAGGAAAACTAATGTATTGTGTTTTTGTTCAATAATATTGTTTTGATTATATTATCCAGAATTTTGAAGGGATTTAATGATAATATGCATTTTTTATTAGCTACGTTTTCCATTAAAACTAGAATTTTTCTCAATAAATGCAATATTTCACATTAAAATAGAATGGAGGCCTTTAAAATCCATTTTTTGAAGTGAGAAAAGTGCTATTGGAGGCGTATTTTCTAATGTCCTGTAACTAACTGTATAGCTCTCTATATAAAGGCTAGGATGGCTTGAGGGGGAGTAAATTATGGGCTTACTTTCATTTTAAAGTGAACTACTCCTTTAAACTAACACGTAAATGACCGTAACTAACGTAAATCAAAGCAAGTGTGCATTGGACACGAAGTGTTGGTGAAATAACACAGCGGACTGGAGGGAATAATATGGAATTTTTTCCAGAAAACTTCTTGCAAAAAATCAATTAAAATACTTGTTTATGTTTGTTTTTGAAAAACTTTCCAGGGCCTTGAATTTTTTTTTTTTTTTTCAGATTCACTAACTTTCAAGGATTTCAAGGACCCGTGGGAACCCTGTAACATTAACTAAGAATGAACAAAACTTCTTGTATTAGCAACATCCATTTTTATTTGATATTTTGCACCGATTTCCCAGGAATGATTTTGTTCTCTTGAACACATAGGATGGAAATGATGCTTTATATATCCAGATGTCTTATGCAGTTAAACTGTGGAAGGAAGTGTGGCTAATGTGATGGTTAATTACCTGTATTCCAGAAGTGGTGAAATAGGGGATCTCAAACTTCACACTGATCGGTGGTTTTCCTTCTTTGTCCTCCGCCTCCACACTGGGAAGCCCGAAATGAGCCCTCATCAGGTACTCCTTACCTCCCTGCACACACACACACACACACACATATGAGTTTCAGCAGTGTTAATATTACTTTCACTTCTCAGCTAGTAGTAGTTATTAAAAAAGGTGGTTCAGGAATTTGGACATCAGGCCTCATTTCCAAGTTAGCCTGTGTGTTATTTATCAGTGGAGACCGTTTTCAAAAAATATCATCCAGTCGTTCCAGTTAGCATAGGCTAGCAGTTGTCCAAATGTCCAAAATCCTGAACCACCCCTTTAATGTATAAAAATGCATTTTCTTACAGGGAAAGACTTGATGGACCAAACAATCTCGCTGTTTTCCGGGACCCACTTCACGCTGCCCACTGTGGTCTTGAACTTGGGCGAGTCTGCGTCGGTCGGGACGGGAATATGGATCTCCACATTGTTGGCAGTGGATCTTCGTTTAAACTGAGATTTGGCCTTACAGTAAAAGAGACGAAACATGAGGGTGAGTTCAGATGCTGTGAGTCGGCATTAAAGCAGCTAAAGTTCACATTGATGGATGTGTACTCACTTTGATCATGTACTCGATTCTGCTGTGCGAATGTTTCTCAATCACAGACTCGATCCAGATCAGTGGCTTCACCTGTTCACACAGGGAAAAAAATATTTAAAAAATCTGCAATTAATTTTTTTTGTTTGTTTATTGATTGACAGCACTAAAATAAATATGAATTTCAACTAATAGATATCATCAAATGTGTTTAAATACGCAAATGCTGCTTTATCTATTTAAATATGCACTAATTTGCATGGATTTGAACATTGGAAAAAGACAGATTCAAAATTTGTTTCATTTTGTACATTTTATATTTGACAGTTTTTACATATTGGATTTTATTACCTTTATTTTTGGAATAAAAAGAATGAAAAATACACTACCGGTCAAAAGTTTAAGATCGGTAAGATTTTTTTATGTTTTTAAAAGAAGTCTCTTCTGCTCACCAAGGCTGCAATTTTTTTATAAAAAATACACAAAAAACACAGTAATATTGTGAAATATTATGACAATTTAAAATGACTTTTTTATGTTAATATATATTAAAATGTAATTTATTCCTCTGAAAAAAAGCTGAATTTTCAGCATCATTACTCCAGGTGTTCAGTGTCACATGATCCTTCACAAATCACTCTAATATGATGATTTTATGCTCCAAAAACATGTATGATTATTATCCATGTTGAAAACAGTTTTTTACATTTTTATTTCAGGATTCTTTGATGAATAGAAAGTTCAAAAGAACAGCTTTTATCTGAAATGGAAAGCTTTTGTTACATTAAACACTACCCTTTAAAAAGTTTGGGGTCAGTAAGAATTTGTATTTTATTTTTGGGTGAAATAAATAAGAAATCAATACTTCTATTCATCAAAAGTTATAGTAAAGACATTTATAATGTTAGAAAAGATTCTAATTAAATAAATGCTGTTCTTTGAACTTTCTATTCATCAAAGAATCCTGAAATAAAAATGTAAAAAACTGTTTTCAACATGGATAATAATCATACATGTTTTTGGAGCATAAAATCATCATATTAGTGTGATTTGTGAAGGATCATGTGACACTGAAGACTGCAGTAATGATGCTGAAAATTCAGCTTTTTAGAGGAATAAATTACATTTTGATATATATTGACATAAAAAGTATTTTTAAATTGACAGAATATTTCACAATATTACTGTGTTTTTTGTGTATTTTTTTATAAAAAATTTACAGCCTTGGTGAGCAGAAGAGACTTCTTTTAAAAACATAAAAAATCTTACCGACCCTAAACTTTTGACCGGTAGTGTATAAACAAACAATATATGAAAAAACGTGTTCCACAAAAACTGTTAGAATATATAACTCTAAACTTAAAAATGTACAGTTTGGTTTCAGCGCTTCACCTGTTCACCCAGGAAAAAGAAAATATTTTAAAAATCTGCAATTAATTAGCTAATTTATTTTGGGTTTATCGTTTGACAGCACTAAAATAAATATGAATTTCAAACATTACCTCGAATTGCAAAAATATGTTTAAATATGCAAATGCTGCTTTATCTATTTAAATATGCACTAATTTGCATGGATTTGAACATTGGAAAAAGCCAAATTAATTTTTTTTTTTTCATTTAGTACATTTTAATATTTAACAGTTTTTACATAGAGGATTTTATTACCTTTTTTAGGAATAAAGTGTAGATATATGGACCAACAAACAATATATGAACAAAACGTGTCTGCAAAAACTGTTAGAATATATAACTCTAAACTTAAAAATGTACAGTTTGGTTTCAGCACTTCACCTGTTCACCCAGGGGAAAAAATATTTAAAAATCTGCAATTAATTAGTTTTTTTTTTTGTTTGTTTATCGTTTGACAGCATTAAAATAAATATGAATTTCAACATTACCTCGAATTGCAAAAATATGTTTAAATATGCAAATGCTGCGTAATCTATTTAAATATGCACTAATTTGCATGGATTTGAACATTGAAAAGCCAAATTAAATTTTTTTTCTTTTAGTACATTTTAATATTTAACAGTTTTTACAGTGGATTTTATTATCTTTTTTAGGAATAAAGTGTAGATATATGAACCAACAAATAATATATGAACAAAACGTGTCTGCAAAAACTGTCAGAATATTTAACTCTAAACTTAAAAACGTAAAGTTTGGTTTCAGCGGCTTCACCTGTTCACACAGGAATTATTATTATAATTTTTTTTTTAAATCAGCAATTAATTAGTTTTTTTTTGTTTGTTTTGTTTGTCGTTTGACAACACTAAAATGAATATGAATTTCAACATTAACTCGAATTGCAAAAATATGTTTAAATATGCAAATGCTGCTTTATCTATTCAAATATGCACTAATTTGCATGGATTTGAACATTGGAAAAATCAGATTCAAAATTGGTTTCATTTTGTACATTTTATATTTAACAGTTTTTACATACAGTAGGGGATTACAGTAGGGCATACAAGCATGTCTGCAAAAACGGTCAGAATATATAACTGTAAACTTAAAAATGTAAAGTTTGGTTTCAGCGGCTTCACCTGTTCACACAGGAAAAAAAATATTTAAAAAAAATCTGCAATTAATTAGTTAATTTTTATTGTTTATCGATTGACAGCACTAAAATAAATTTGAACATTAACTTATAGATATCATACTTCCCCAGTTGATTGATTACATTAAGAATTGCAAAAATATATTTAAATAATCAAATGCTGCTTTATCTATTTAAATACGCACTAACTTGCATAGATTTGAACATTGGAAAAAGACAGATATAAAATTTGTTTCATTTTGTAAATTTTATATTTAACAGTTTTTACAGAGGGAATTTTATTACCTTTCTTTTTTAGGAATAAAGTGTAGATATATAAACAAACGAACAATATATGAGCAAACCAAAAACTATCAGAATATATAACTGTAAACTTAAAAATGTAAAGTTTGTTTTGTCTCTCCATTGTAAATTTTTATTTTATTTTATTATTATTATTATTTATTAAGTGATTTAAAGTGTAATTTTTTTCTCTGTCTGGTGCAGTGTGGGTGATGTTTGTTTTATTTTATTTTATGTATAACAATATTTCTGTAAACATTTTGTGAGACTTGAATATGTTTTGTGTTGTATAAAAAAACTGCTACAAATAAAAAAAAATACAAATAAAAAAATGTAAAGTTTGGTGTATGTAAAGCTGCTAAAGTGGAGATTTCTGACTCGTTTGGAAAACAATGTCCTTTAAAGAAATCCATTGTAACTGAAATCTACAGACGCAAATAGATAAAGTGCAATAAAATATACACTTAAAGGTTAGTTTTGGATGCTTTTGTTCCACTAATATGAAACAACACACTATATAGAAGCAAAATAGCCCAAAATCCCAAAACGGGGACTGAATTGAATAAGTATGAATGAGTTCAGACACTCACATGTGTGTTGAGACGGTAGGACATCAGCTCAAACTCTCCGTCCGGAGGAATGAACGAGATGGTGCGATCGTTCTCAAATTCGAGACAAACGCACACACTGATGAAACTTCACATCCTCCAACTCCACTGATTTACTCTTACCACCTGAAGAAGAGCGAACAAATGACTAAAACACACATCTCAGCTGTAAAACTCACAGTAAAGCCCAGTTTCTGAAGCTTGGCGTTAGACTTTTTAGTGCTTTATAAATGTATAACCTTTTTAAATATATACATATATATATATATATATATATATATATATATATATATATACCTACATTTATAAATTCTAAGCAAATACAGCTGAATAATATAGATATAATGTGGATTACACAAGCATTTAAAGAAAATACACATGGAATAAAAGCCACAAAATACTGATTTTTAAGAATGCATCAAATTGGTATCTGGCAGATGTTCATTTATAATGTTATAGTTACCGGCCTGATCAGAAAATTTGTCCGATATATTAAAGCTGATAGTGATATTAATGGATTATTTCCTTCAGCTGAGACACTTCAAAACATGATGCTTTTAAATTGCTTAAAATATGATTGGATTTACTTAAAAAAGGAAAACACAGTTAAGTGTAACATGAGCTGTCATATTGGCTACATAATAATTAGAGCTCTGCAAAGATTAATTGCGATTAATCGCATCCAAAATAAAAGTTTGTGTTTATATAATATATGAGTGTGTATAATTATTTTGTATACATAAAAACACACAATGCATGTATATATTTAAGAAATATTTGCATGTATATACTTTATATATATTTATACAAAATTAAGATTATATTTACACTTTTTTTTTCTTAAATATATACATGCATATGCGTGTATTAATATATACAAAATAATTATACACACTACACACACATATTTTATGTAAACAAGTGTGCTGTGTATAATTATTTTGTATATATATATAAATACATATGCATGCATGTATATATTTAAGAATTATTTGCAAGTAAATACTGAATATATATATATATATATATATATATATATATATATATATATATATATATTAACATTAACATATTTTCTTAAATATATACACATGCATACACTGTAAAAATGAAATGCTTTATCTAATCAATAAAATTGTGGCAACAGATTACAAGCAATATTATTAATTAAATTGAAGAAATTAGAATTGAGTAATAGTTAATCAAATTAATATTCTAATTAATTCTTATTTGTACAATTTAATTAATAATATTGCTTGTAATATGTTGCCACAATTTTATTGATTTGATAAAGCATATTAGTTTTTACAGTGTATGTGTGTATTTATATATAGAAAATAATTATACACAGCACACACAAATGTATTATGTAAAGACAAACTTTTATTTTGGATGCGATTTATCTGTGCACAGCCCTAATAACATTATAATGGGACCATTATAATTGTATGCTAAGGACTTTTGTTTTTGTAATCAGGCTCTCAAAAATGTAGGTATATCGGCCAATAAATCGGTTATCGGCTCTCAACTATAAAGAATTATCGCTATTGGACAAAAGTTTCATTTCGGTGCATCCGTACTGATCTACTTGGCTATTATCTGTGTAGGGAAATGGACTCACGGCCAGTGTTCTTCGAACAGAACCTTGTCATTCAGACCCAGACGCAGCTCGGGCATTCCCGAGAGGAACACTCTCATCTTAATGGAGCCAACGATCTCACTGCGAAGGACGTTACCATTCGCACTGACCTGGAAAAGATAGAAAGAATATAAAGATCAGCACCCATGAGTCAGCTGTGTCAAACACTTAACTGGTGTGTCATCGTTTCAAACAAAATCCAAGTTCGCTTGGAGTTGGAGTTCAAAACATCTAGCCAAAGCTGATTTTCTGGAAAAGTTCACTCTGGATGGTCAACACCTATGGACTACGTAAATATGTGGGTGTGGCTCTGAGGCTCCGCCTTCTTTGGCATGGAAATCTTCTCCGGTTGATTTCTTGTGTTCAGTCCGTCGAGGTCACATGTCCACGAGCAAAAACAAATACACTGGAGAGCTGCTTTATAACGTTTATAGTGTTGCAATTCTACTCAAAAGCGATACTGAAACAGTTTTTTCATGTGTAATACTGTAAAGCTGCTTCCTTTAAAGCAATCGATTGTATAAAATTAATGTGACATGACTTTACTGGAGGGCTGAAATGCAGAGCTGGTGCAAACATAATTACATATAGTAAAAAAAGTGTGCAAAGTTAATCGCATCCAAAATAAAAGTTTGTTTTTACATAATATATGCGTGTATAATTTTTTTGTATATGAAGAGTTCAGATGCAAAAGCCTCTAAATGCCATTTGAAATTTTCTTCTAAAATGACCATTTTTATCAAGCTTGTATATTTAAGTTCAGTAATTTCACTTAAATGACAATTAATAGGTAATCTTCATTGCCATTTAAGTGAAATTACTGAACTTTAATATACAAGCTTGATAAAAATTATCATTTTAGAAGAAAATTTCAAATGGCACTTAGAGGCTTTTGCATCTAAACTCTTCATATATATATATACACATACATGCATGCATGTGCATTTAAGAAAAATTTGTTATTTAAATATAAAATATTTATATAATATATATATATATATACATGCAAATATTTCTTAAATATATATATATATATATATATATATATATATATATATATATATATATATATATATATATATATATATATGTGTATGTATTTATTTAAACAAAATAATTATACACGCATATATTATGTAAACACAAACTTTTATTTTGGATTAGGGCTGCACGATTAATTCGCACAATGTTGTTATGCGCATCTAATCAATAAAGTCAGTTCCTTGATTAGTAGTAAATCACCTTCACCTGCTTTCAGATGGAGCGGCATTTACTACAAAGAGCCGTAGATCACTGACAAGCTGAGCCATATTGCGTTAAAATCGAGGACGTATCGCCAGCCATATTTAATGCGATATGGCTCAGCTTGTCAGTTAATTACGGCTCTTCGTACACAGCAAGAACTCAGTGTTGGATTAACACACCTGGGAGTGTATATGAGTCCACACTCAAGAGTGTTAAAGTTAATGAGATTATTAAGTGAATAATTGAATGATGATTGAGCATTATTGAAGCAGAATTACTGAAGGACAAAACCAGAATTTCAGGTCACCGTTATGGAGATGAGTGTTTGCTTTAGTTGGGCTCTTGACCCTTACACTTTTAAGATTATTGTATCTGAGTTTTGCTTGCCAGATGACCTAAGCAAAGAGTGTTTTAATGCTGTTGGTTATATTATGACTATCTTCATTTGCACTAGATGTTGAGAATTATGCTTTTGGTTACAGCATAACTGTGATCCTGCATAAATATCCAGAATTTGAGTAATGGTTATATACCTATGGTTATAATATAAAGGATTTCATAAAGGTTGTAAAAAAAAATCTTTCCTTTAGGCACACACAGATATCAAGATTCAGTCAATGCTTCTCAATTATGGTGACGAGCAGAATATTCAAGTAGGAAAAGTAAATTACATAGACACTTCAGATCATAATTTATTCACACCGCAATGCATGATGGGAGCAATTAATGAGTTTTGATTGGTGGCAACAAGGATTAATATTGTCACCACAATTGAGATACACAGGCTCATTATTGATGTCTGTGTTTCTAAATGTATTTGATCAGAACAATTTTTATTAAATGTTTTGGATTATAAGAAAAATAAAATGATCATATGCTATTAAACCACTAAGCTGTTGCTATGAAGTTAAACCAAATCATCTGAACGAGTTTCATTTTTCAGATCACAGCATGATTATGTCAAAGCATAACCAACACTTATCAAGTCACGCTTGTCTGTTAATTTGACTGTTTAATCAATAACAACAGGCAAACTTTAAACTTAAAGTGTATGGATTAAGAGCCCAACTAAAGCAAACACTCATCGCCATAATGGTGGCTAACAATTTGTGATATTGTACTTCAGTGATTCTGCTTGTGATCATCAGGTGTCTTCAATAACACTCAATCATCACTAAATTAATCACTTAATAATCTCATTAACTTTAACACTCTTGAGTGTTAATTTAACACTCACAGGGTTCCCACGCCTTGGTTAACATCAAATTCAAGGACCTTTCAAGGACTTTCCAGGTCCAATACCCTCAAATTCAATGACTTAATATGGGGACAATTCAAGTGAGAGCAAGGTTAAGTAGTGTATGTAAGATGTATAGTGTATGTCAAACAACTAGGCAATTATTATTTTTTTTTTGCATGTATTTTTGGCCATATGACAGAGATCTGATATTCCATTTGTCGTATTTATGTTTTGTATAAAACCGAAGAATATTTGGTACATCCTAATCCTATAAAAAAAATGATAATAATCAAATAAATATTATATAAAATAAAAATGTGTCAAGATCCTGGAACTGATTGTCAACATGACAACTTGACAGCTCAAAAATAAAACATGAGGAAACATGAGAACGAGAAGACATGGTTTTTTTA
This sequence comes from Hybognathus amarus, assembly GCA_030378365.1. Classification (NCBI taxonomy): domain Eukaryota; kingdom Metazoa; phylum Chordata; class Actinopteri; order Cypriniformes; family Leuciscidae; genus Hybognathus; species Hybognathus amarus. Next base: position 424,312 of record JAQIUQ010003906.1, on the reverse strand, counting down.
AAAAACATGCATTACGCGCAAGTTTTCAGCGCATGTTTCGTGCTCATGTGAATGTCATGGCAACGTACAACACAAAGTGCCTTACGCGGGAAACACTTGACCAGAGAATGTCTAATATGCGACTTGACTTAACCACTGGACTGAACGTAAATGCGCGTACCTAATGTAAATCAAGCAAGCTAGTGTGCATAGGACACAAAGTATTGGCGAAATAACATTCAGCGGAATGGGGAGAATAATATGGATTTTTTTCCCAGAAAATTTCTTGAACAAAATAAATTCAAGCACTTTCAAGGACCTGTATCTGTACATGTTTATTTTCAAGAACTTTCCAGGGCCTTGAAAACAAAAAATCAGATTCACAAACTTTCAATGGTTTCAAGGACCCGTGGGAACCCTGCACTCATATTGTCCAAGCAGGTGAAGGTGATTTACTACTTATCAATGAACCGGCTTTACTGATTAGATGCGCATAACAATATCGTGCAGCCCTATTTTGGATGCAATTAATCATTGCACCGCCTTAATCAAAATAAAATCAAGCATAATAGTGCCTACGGTGGAGTATTGCATTCACTTGAAGAAAAAAAATCTACTCTGTTTTTCTGAATTAACGACTTAATTATCTCAGAATTACAAGATAATTTCTCATGGAAAAAAGTTTTTGCTCTGTTTTTCTGAATTAATGACTTAATTTTTCATGAGAAAAAAACATTTTTGCTCTGTTTTTCTGAATTAATGACTTAATTTTTCATTAGAAAAAAAGTTTTTTGCTCTGTTTTTCTGAATTAACGACTTAATTTTTCATGAGAAAAAAGTTTTTGCTCTGTTTTTCTGAATTAACGACTTAATTTTTCATGAGCAATTTTTTTTTACTCTGTTTTTCTGAATTAAACGACTTAATTTTTCATAAGAAAAAAGTTTTTGCTCTGTTTTTCTGAATTAACGACTTAATTTTTCATAAGAAAAAATTTTCACTCAGAAAAACAGAGCAAAAAAATTTCTCATGAAAAATTAACTCGTTAATTCAGAAAAACAGAGCAAAAAAATTTTTCTCATGAAAAATTAACTCATTAATTCAGAAAAACAGAGCAAAAAAAAATTCACATGAAAAATTAACTCGATTAATTCAGAAAAACAGAGCAAAAACTTTTTTCTCATGAAAAATTAACTCATTAATTCAGAAAAACAGTGCAAAAAAAATTTTCTCATGAAAAATTAACTCGTTAATTCAGAAAAACAGAGCAAAAACTTTTTCTCATGAAAAATTAACTCATTAATTCAGAAAAACAGTGCAAAAAAAATTTTCTCATGAAAAAATTAACTCGTTAATTCAGAAAAACAGAGCAAAAAAAATTTTCTCATGAAAAATTAACTCGTTAATTCAGAAAAACAGAGCAAAAAAAAATTCACATGAAAAATTAACTCGTTAATTCAGAAAAACAGAGCAAAAAAAATTCACATGAAAAATTAACTCGTTAATTCAGAAAAACAGAGTAGATTTTTTTTCTTCAAGTGAATGCAATACGCCTCCGTAAGTGCCCTTATACAATCTACTGAAAACTACTAAACACTTTAAAAACACAAGATACAACGAGAGAATCAATGCAAAAAGAAATGCGGTACAAAACACACTCTCGATTATCTTGCTTTCATAACTGCACAACATCGGTTAACACGGTTCATCTCATTGATAAGTTCTTGACCTGTACCGCTTTAAACATGTTATTGTGATCCAGTTAAAGGTGTTCAACCCTTTATAAAAACAGCAGGTTCATCATTTTACACAACTGAAGCACAGTGACGGAGACGTAACTACGTCCTGTTTGTCATGATAGGTTCCTGTGTTTATTTTGAGCATGTCTAGAGACATCTAAGAAAGGAGGTGTTTCTAAAAACATACCAGGAGGTTGACCGACTCGATGACGTCCAGGAAAACCTCGTTCTTCCTGTACTTGATGCCCTCAGACCTCCAGGAGACGGCGTTGGTTACAGTCGCAGGGGGTCGTGGAGCTCCTGTGTCCAACTTGTGACCTTCCTGAGTGATGTATCTGTGTATCGACACACACAATGATAAAATGAACACACGGCTGGAAATTTCAGCAAAAAATATGAGGCTGGGTGATATCTGCTGGATCAGAGAAAGGCCTGGAATTATCTCAGTATTCAGACATATTACATCATCTCAAATGAAGTAAAACTTTGAAAAAAGTGGCCCTATAATGCTTTTTCAGATTTTCAGAGCAGAGTAGAGCAATCACAGTAAATAAATAATAAAAATAGAATAATAGCAGCACAATAATGATTTAAAAAGACTTTCCATTGAATGTCAGTCATATGACTTGAGGGTGAGTATATAGTGACAGAACTGTTAGTTGAGTTGCTATTCCTTTAATGTTTCATAAACGAAAATCAAAAACGAACTCACTCCTGAAGGATCTTGCTGTCTGTAGTTTGAGGGTATCCAAAGTCCATGAGTTCATCTAGCAGCTCGTAGATAATGACAAAGTTATCTCTGATACTCTCCTCCTCCAGCTCCTTAAAGTACTCGAGAAAACCTGAGAAACAGATGCATCAAACACCAGTGAGACTAAAGCAAGTGATCATGAAATGTAGTATGCATTGATAAAACAATATATAAATGAAGCTGATTTTGAGAATATAATCAGTGTCGGCTGATTAACAGAGGAGTTAGCGCCCCCTAGTGTTAATGCCACTCCATTGCCCCTAATAATTATCCAATATGGTGAGAAATCACTTTATGCCAAAAAAAGAAATGTACAATTCACATGTAATGTACCTGAACAATTTTGTAGAGGAAGGAGAAAACCAGGGAGACGCAAGCGTTCTTTTTGGATGTTGCAACAACTGTGTGTCAGCAGGTTAAAGAGACAAAACATGACTAAAATAGATAATTAAACAATAAAATTATTCATTATTCTTATAACAGTTTTTGTAATTTGTACATTGTGGCTCATCCAGTGATCCAGATCTAAGCATAATCACTTATTTGGTAAATATTGAGATATAATAAATACTGCAATATTACATTAAAAAAACAATAAGAACTGTTCATTTTGATTTCATTCAATTTCATAAAACATTACACTTGACATTTTTAGCCACGAATGCCAGTAAAACCCTATGAAGCAATGCAAATAATATAATCAAATACATATGGTAGAATATAAAAATATTGACAAGTCATTGACTATAAGATGAAATAATAATAATACTAGAGGTTTATGGTGAAATATGCATAAAGATATATTAGTATAAGAGAACAAGAAGACTTTCTTGATTTCACACACAATGCTTTTAAGTCTACTTTTACACTCTATTACTACGGAAGAGGATTAGGGCCAAGCAATAATAAAAAATAATAAATAAAACCATTACGAGATTAAAGTCATTATAATGAGAAATGAAACTAGTTAAATTTAGAGAAAAAAAAGTCGATATAAAATCTTGAGAATAAACTCATTACATTTCAAGAATAAAGTTGTTGTTTTGAGAAAAACCTCCATAAATTTTGAGAAAAAACTCGTTAAATTTTGAAGAAAAAGTCTATATACAATCTTGAGAATAAACTCATTAAATATATCGAGAATAAAATCGTTGTGTTTGAGAAAAAAATTGTTACATTTCGAGAAAAAAAAAGCCTATATATAATCTTGAGAATAAACTCATTAAATATCGAGAATAAAATCATTGTGTTTCAAGAAAAAAACTCGTTATATTTCGAGAAAAAAGTCGATACACAATATTGAGAATAAACTCATTAAATATTGAGAATAAAATCATTGTGTTTTGAGAAAAAAACTTGTTAAATTTCAGAAAAAAGTCGAATATACAATCTTGAGAATAAACTCATTAAATATTGAGAATAAAATCACTGTGTTTCAAGAAAAAACTCGTTATATTTCGAGAAAAAGTCGATACACAATATTGAGAATAAACTCATTAAATATTGAGAATAAAATCATTGTGTTTTGAGAAAAAAACTTGTTAAATTTCAAGAAAAAAGTCAATATACAATCTTGAGAATAAACTCATAAAATTTCAGAGAATAAAGTCGTATTTTCAGAAAAAAATCGTTCAATTTTTAGAAAAAAGGCGATATACAATCTTGAGAATAAACTCATTAAATATTGAGAATAAAATCGTTGTTTCAAGAAAAAAAAAAAAATTAAATTTCGAGAAAAAGTCGACATAAAATCTTGAAAATAAACTCATTAAATTTCGAGAATCAAGTCATTGTGTTTTGACAAAAAATGTTTTCAATTTTTTAGAAAAAAGGCGATATATAATCTTGAGAATAAACTTAATTAAATATCGAGAATAAAGTTGTGTTTCAAGAAAAAAAAATCGTAAAATTTCAGAAAAAAACTCAATATCCAATCTTGAAAATAAACTCATTACATTTCGAGAATAAAGTCGTTGTTTTGAGAAAAAAAAAGTGATGAGTTGCAGTCCAGTTTGCATGTTTGTGGTGTGGAAGGATACGGTACAGGTTGTTGTGTTTAATCCACATGAAACGAACTCCACCGTGAGCCAGGATGGGTGACAGCGTCCCCTCCTCTTCTTTATCCATCAGCAGGCTCATAAAGTGCTCAATCTCAGACATGTCCACATCCCCGCGGTAATTACGGCAGATCAGGACCTGAACACACACACACACACACACAGACCACAATTACATCTCTGCATCAGATGAAATACGTTTAATGATCAATTATCATATAATTATCATATGCTGTTTGATTTGTACACTATATTCACATGTCATATTTACTCCACTAATACTGTTCATGTAAAGAAATACAGTGTTAATGTCACTAAAAAAGTGCAAAGGTTATACAGTTAGGTTGTGGTTGTTTTTTTCACATGTACCATTACATTACATGAACATTGTGGCATGGTAATACTATAGCATTTTGGTAATACTATATTATAATTTAATGTACTTTGCAACTACCATGGCAAAAACTATTGTAGCAGCACAACTTTGCATTTATCAAGAACGAAAACTGCATTTATAACGCATATTTTAAGCAAATATCAACTCATAATGCTTTTCAAAAGTGACAGATGAATTATATCTTAACAAACAAACTTAAGTATGAGGATGGAGACAAATTATTGCTCTTTAATTAGAGACTGAGAATAATTGACTTTTGACTGAGTCAACAATATAAAAAATGTTTCAGTTTATAAGCAGCTGTTTGAAGGGTGATTTAAATGTAATTACTTTAATCTCAGTTTCATGAACTAATACATGAGGATCGACTGTTAAAAACCTTCAAACATTTCAGATCAGGGGAACACGTTTATTGGTTTTAATTTAATTTTTTGAATAATTTAAATCCCTTCACGTTCATGTCTGATGTTGATTAGCTTTAGCCTTCAGTGCTAGTGAACCGTTATCTTACCTTCCCCTTCAGGTCTAACACATACACAGCGCTGGCCGACATGTTCGCGCCTTCCTCGACCGCTTTATCGTTGATCTACAGAAGTCCGCTCACTCCTGGGGCATTTGTTGGTTTAATACAAAACTGTCATCGGTTTTAGAAGCTCACAGAAGCTCAAACATCATCAAATTGCGGATGGGATGAGAGAGATTTTGAGGAACCGGGTGGCGCTGCTGTGCTGAGAGCCTGTAGCGCCTCCTGCCGCACTGGAGGAACGGGAGAACTACAGTTTGTTCAAAGACTTTAGGTTGTTTCTCGTGTCTATTTAAAAAAAAATGTTTATTTTCATTATCATTATTATTATATTATTTTTTACAGTCTGTGGTTGTTTCACTACAGATGTCGACACCTGTGTGCACTGGATTAGTATTTCCACCAGGTGTCGCTCGAGGCTAAGCACTGTTCCAAGTTTATTATTTTTAAAGAATAATACATTAAGAATAATGTGTTTGCAGCGGTTTCAAACCCTCTTTAACTTGCTTAAAGAATATTACATGTGTGAGTCTCTTTCCTTGTAAGATTTTGAGCTCCTTAATTTTATTTATTTATTTATTTATTATTTAGTTATTATTTCGTCATTAAATTATTCATTTTATTCATTCCTACATTCATTTATTTTAATATTTATTTATTAATTCCTTTATTTTCCCTCATTTTTTCAATTTTAAATTTTTTTTTCAATTTTAAAATTTTGATTATTTTCCTTGCAGTGGAACCCCCTTAAGTGTGTGAAGATTATGCTTTTATTTATTGTACTGAATGTGCTATTATTTCTTTTTTACACAGGAACCTGTTTAAGCATAAATACAGGAAATTATAGATATAAATTATATTTAACATGTCCATTTGTGTATATTTGTTCATATGCATATTATAGTCCCTACTTGAGTTTGCAAATGGATGGTGTTCAATAAAAAATAAAGAATAAAAATTGCAGGTCATATGTCAAACTGCAGGTCAGACTGTTATACTGTTCTAGTTTTTATTAATATTTTAAATGAGCATTTCTTTATTTTAGTTTCAGGTTGATTTTTAGTAATTTTGTATATTTTAAATGCAAATATTATTATTATTTTTTACTTTAAGTTAAGTTTAGTGTTTATGCTAATGTTAGTTCTTCGTTTAGTTCCAAAGCAACATTTCTAGATTTCATTTAACAGTTTTTTTTTTCATCTAATAATTCATTTCAGCTTTGTCCCATTTCAACAGGAACGTGTGTGTGATTTAGGGTGGTCACCTGTAGCCTACGTGTGTGTCATGTGTTCTGCATGCCGAGCTCAGAGTGACGCGTCTCTGACGTCAGGCGTTTATTTATGAGACAGGCACAGTTTAACCTTGCGATGCAGATGACACTTGTACTGTGTATAAGGGTTAAGACGAGCATGTCCCCCAAGAGAGGCATAAAAATGAGAAATCGCCTTAAAAAGTGTCTGTGAACAATGCGATGAACTGCCCATGACAGATGAAGAAAGTTCTCCAGATTCTGTTGCAATGCTTTTCTATCAGACAGGCACTCTAGTGAGCTTTTTATCCTCAATTTTACAGATCTTTCACGACCTTCAATTTCTCAGACTTTACATAGGCCTATAAAATATGATAATATTTTATAGGCCTATTAATAAATAAAATATAAAATAAATGATAATATTTTATTAGATATATTTCATTAATTTTAAGTCAAGTCACATTTATTTATATAGCGCTTTTCACAATACAGATTGTAATTTTACCTTTTCTGTTATTTTAATTCATTATTTTTTTTAGTTCATTAACACAGTTTCAAAAACATTACATTTTAAATTTGAAAAATTATTTAAACTAAAGGTTTTTTTCACAGACAGTGATGCTGTAACTCGACACCCTCGCCTCATTTAGTATTCGTGGTTCTATGAATATGCAAATGAGCCTGCCTCCACTCACTCGCTCAGCTCAGAGATCCATCTGATTGGTTACAAGGTCGTTTGTGACGTCAGAAACACCAGCGATTTCAAACCATGTTTTTGAACGTCTTTGGTTAAGATTACAAGGCACATTCAACAAAACAATAATGATGTGCACGGATAAATAATTTAAAATACTACGTAAGAACATTTTAAAATTTTGAAGGACCTTTAAAGAACTTCTTGGTTCTATGGATGTTAAATGATCTTATTTCCAATAATAAAGATCCTTTGTTTTGTACCGGTCACACCAACACCCCTCCGTCCAACCAATCACCAACAGAGACACACACACATCGCATAGAGGACATGACATTGTTCACAGCTTCTCTCTCTCTCTCTCTCTCTCTCTCTCTCTCTAACCTCTCCACTTGTCTCCAGACTCACGAGTGAGTTATTGCTGTTCTGTCCTGGTTTCATCAATCCCGTGAACTCTGTGCATCTACTTCTCAGTAGAACAGACATGCTGATCATTTTTCAAATATCTGTATCACAAAAAAGTTTTTCAGCAACAAAATGGAGTGTGGAAATATCAAACATCTCTTTAATGGTAGAAAATAGAGGTTAATATTATAGTCCAGTATCAGGCTTTTGTAAAACACAATCAGATCTTGTGCATTTTGTCTAGTTCTTGGATTATGTAATAAAATATTATTGCAAAAAATATATCACCTATTTATGGTTAAAACAATCCCAGAATGCACCGTCATGAACTGTAATCCATCGCTGACAGAGTTTTTAATCATGCATTTTTAATATATTCACATCAAATATTGATTGCAAAAACAGTTTACATAATAATACATAATGTCATGATTTACCGTTTTTTCTCATGGAGAGCAAGAACACAAGAAGTTTTCTCATGCATGAATTATTAATAAATTGGACGGGTAATGTTCATGTGTTTACTCTTGAGTTATGATTGACAGGTCTAGAAGAACACACTCCTCTTGAACTTTAGAGCATGTGTGTATTGTTTAGCATTGGACAGAAATGTCAGGACTGCATTATTAGTGAACGCTCAGCAGGGGAGAGGGTTTATGAGCGTGTGGACTTCACTGATCTGCATCTTCCACACGCTCTTTGCACTATAATTAGACACATATTCAAAATATCACCTTGCGTTAGTGAACCTAGAACACGTTTTGAGAAAGTGTGCAGTCGACAGGCACTCGAGTTGCACGCACGCACACTCCTGGAACTGAGTTTGTTCACCCTGTAAAGCCTGATGTGTGAAATAATAGTCAGAAAAATCTTTATTTGTTATTTTTTAATGCGGTTATTGAAATGCTTAACAAAATATAAAATAAAATTTAAATTTTAAATGTAAAAACATTAAAAAAAATATCACTTGGACGTGACTGTGATTACAAGAGGTAAAAACGATATAAATACTGTTGGTTTTCTCACACAAACCGCTCGTTTCGTGTCTTAGGCCATCAATGTGTACTTACATTTACGAGTCATTAAATCATGTTTAATCTGGACTTCTCTGTGCATGCTCTTTGAGGTGGTGACCATAGACCTCCATCATATGACTGACAGACAAGAACGGTTTGACCTAAAAATATCAAAATTGAAAAATTCAGAAACAAAGACACCTACATCTTGGATGCCCTTGAGGTAAGATAAAACGTACCTAAAAGTTATTTTCAAAGTGAACTAACCCACTCAAACTGTAAGAGAATGGTCTGAAGATCATTTCCACACATGAATCGACTCCTCTGAGTCTGTTCAATTCATTGCAAGTCTTCGGGATGTTCTGGTGGAGACTTTATTGAGTCTGCACTATTAGATTGACAATTCAAGATCTTGACCAAAAATGTATGCACCTCTTGATGGAAATAACATCATTTGTTTAATATCTAACTTGATATTAAATGAAGAGATGTTAAATCTTTTGCTGCTTGTCATTTGATGTCTTTACTTGGCATTTACTTGGTTTTTGTGCAGTTCAAAACAATTGTCGAGGTCTAGTTTTTACTGTTTAGTTTAGTAGTTTTAAAATGAATATTCATTCAAATGAGCTTCAGGCTAATATGAATTTAATCACATGCAGTGTGCATAAAAGATTATTATAAGCACATTTCAGAAGTCCTACAGCATGTTAAATGACTAAAATGACCAGGAAACAAGATAAAAGTTCAAACAAGGTGTTTATTATGAGGTTTTGGCAAGAACACAATCAATGACCAGGTATAATAAGATTAATTGTTCAGGTGAGAATAGACAATGCTAATTTTGAGTCTTTTGCATACACATATGTGATTGCATGCCAGAGAGGATGATGGGAAATGTAGTCCATGTTCAGGTGAGTGAGTGAAGGAGAGCCTGGCCGTGATATATTGCGTACATAAATACACAATATGCTCTAAGCAAGTCATTTGTTAGTAGCCTAAACCAATGAAACAAGCATTGATGTGTGTGTAGCTAAGATTTCCAGACATTTCAATTTCAATTTGTGCAAAAAAAGGAAATAAAACAAAAGATAATCAAAAAGGTATTCACCTGAAATACAGCAAAGAAAAGAAAAGAAAATTGCATTGATTTGTTGATGAGAAAATGGAATGTTAAATTCTATTGATTTCATTTTGTTTGATTTCAAAGCAAGGTAGGTGTACATATCACATATAATATTGTCATCATATTTACAAGCCTTGTATTTGAACTTCACTTCAGTTCAATTTTATCTGAACTTACGTTTTATATTTACAAAATCGAACCTGCCCTCTAAAGATACATATTTGTTTTTAACACACAAAATGTCTACAAGCTAAAAAATTAAACATCTATGTTTGGGTGAATCTCACATGATCATATTTTTCCCACAAATCAAAAGAAAGAAATTGTCTTTGCACTGAAACCTATTTTTAGAAACATTTTTATGCTTTATTTTCATTATTTTACGCCCTTCATTTAATAAAGTTAAAGTAAAATTACTTTATAACAGAGTAATGTGAATCATCAATTACTCATGAGCATTTAGAATTTTTAATACAAATTTTAAATTTGTTTTTTAATTCTCTTTTGATTTTGGGATGAAATGTGATTTGTGAAATTCACAAGCCTACATTCTCAAATTAAATCTGGTGCAAATAGCATTAAATAAAATCATAAAGGGGCTATATGTAATAATTTTAATGTATTAATCACTTTTTATTGCCTTTATGAGTCATAAAAAATGTATATATGACTGATGGTTTAGCTAGATCTTATTTAGAAGAATCTTATTCCTCACATCTGGACCTTCGACCGTTCGGACCCCATTTGAAGTCACTATATGGAGAAACATCCTGGAGTGTTTTCATCAAAAAACGTAATTTCTAAAAAACGACAAATATCTCGGATGATGTGGTGGGGGTCCTGAAGTGAACTAATCCTTTAACTGCTTCTTTATTCTCACCACTGTCATTTTTGTTGTGTGTGTATTTACTGAGAGGAAAGCGAACAGCACATATTTACATCTACACACTCTCAGCAGCGTCAACGGCATCTGGATGTTTGTTTCGCTGCGTTTTACGTCTAGAAAATATATCAGGGCCTTGAATCACATTCAGTCTTTTGTACTTTACTACCACTGTGAGTAAGAGCTGCTGCAGTTCACCTTAACGGCCACCGGTGTCGCTAATAACACAAGTTTCTGAATTCTACACATAGCTCTATTAAATTATCTGTGTTGTTAGATTCGTGGTTGTTTCAGTCATGATGACCTCTGTTGATTCATTATGAAAGTGACGCCGGTTCTTTTCTCATATCTGCGGTTGCTTCATTGACACCCTGTTTGAAGAAGCTTCCGTGATGTTTCAGTCTGTGCTTCCTGAAAACCCAGGAGTGGAGAGAGAGAGAGAGAGAGAGAGAGAAGAGAGAGAGAGAAGAGAAGGTTTAGTATATACACATATATAGCCTAATATCTAACTTTCAGTGAACTTTACCTCTCCTCTCTCCTGCTCTGTGGCGTTCGCTGGACTTCACAAACACGACAGGCTCTCCACCCTGAATGAGGAACCAAACTCTCCATCTTTGGGTCTGAAAATTACCCTTCAAAACAAAAGAAAAAAAAATCATTTATAGCTCATTTATAGCTCTAACCCTTTACCTGTCACCCCCCTTTCTTGATAATTGACATTAAAATGCACTATACAAACTTAAAGGGTTGTAATTCGAGAAATGCTTTGGAATATATACACAAGTTTGATCTTGTTTTAAAGTAAAACAATTAGCAGATATCATTACTAAAGTGAAAGCACTTCAAAAAATGAAAGTATGAAAAAAAGTTATGGAAATTATAATTTACAGTAAATAAAATATACTTTATTAATATATATATTTAAATATTTTTTACTATAAAATTACTATAAAATGAAAGCTATAATATCTAACCAAGTTAAAGTCGGAGTTCCCATGAGATTTTGTTTAGGCGTTATACCAAAATAGCTACGGGTGCCATTGAATTCCATTGAATCTTAATTGTATGCATTCTGCCATAACAAAATTAATAAATTTCTATCCAAATATTCACTTCTGTCACTAAATATGGAACCTTGAGACTTAGACCTTTCTGACAATATGTGTTTTGTCAAGATTATAAAGAGGTTTTGATAATAAATTATGAAAGATGATGCCCAAAAAGGGAGGGGCCTAGCAAAAAAATACCGTTTCTATGGTAACGCAACTTTAAAACGACTTTTCGCAGGATGAATTCTGAGTTCGCAAGCTTTCAAATGATACCTAATGATGATAACTACCAAAATATGTGATATAAGAATAATAAAAAAACGATTTTTATATATATAATATATTAGTACTTTTAGAGGACTTCTTAACCTTACTTTTAAAAATATAATTTTATCTTTTTTTATTGACAATACTAACATTATGTTTTATTATAAACTTTTAGCACTAAAACAAAGTTTCAATTATTAAAGTGTGTGCGTTGACTTTTTGTGACAAAGGTCAGAAACTCCTGTAATGACGTTGATTTTTCTGAGGCGCACTCTCTGTTATAAATACATATATTACTGTTTCATTCTTAATTTGTAAGAAAAAAACAGCACTTAAATATCTATTTAGGAGTCGTAGACCTTTCCAACGATATATAGTTTGTCATGACTAGATTAGGATTTAGAGTGAAGTAAACTTAGTCGCCTGTATACGGGCAAGTGACAGTTAGAAAGGGTCTAAGAAACACCTGTGGCTAAATTAGGTAAAATCTGCTTTTAAATGTTGTTTATATGTCTATACCAAAGTCACTTCACCATACCACAACAAGGTGTTTTACAGTAAGCTCTAGACACACCACGTGTAAATTCATTAGTCGACAGCATTGCTGAGTATTTCCTCCTTAAAACCAAAGACAGTCAACCAAAAACACGACTTGAAATGCTGGTCTGACGTCACAAACGACCTAGTAACCAATCAGAATCAACGTGTGATCATCAACCAGTGGATCTGAGTGAGTGGTGAGGGGCGGGCTCATTTGTATATTCTGTAGAATCCGTGTATACTAAATGCGGCAAGGGTGTCGAAGTTACATTCAAGCTATTTAAAGGCATTCGATTTTTAAAAATATGTAATTATTGAAGATCAAAGATGAGTTTTAAAAAGATAAAATTGACTACAGGGGGACTTGAATTTTGTTTAATTTATTAATAATCAGTTTTTGTCTTACTTTCACTACAATAACCTGCTGTGTGTTTTGCAGTTATGAGATTACATTGTCAACCTTTATCCAAATATTATTAAAAAAATCTGTTAAGCATTTTCTAATCATATTGCATAGTTGTGATAGGAGTCGATTGTGTTATTTGTGATAAACATCATTTCTGGCAGGCTTGTGCAAATAATTATAACCTTAATTATTAACACATGCAAAAACAGAACCAACAAAATATTAATATCTGATTATGTTGTAGAATGTATGCTTTTTCCTAGCTTTTTTTTCTGTAGCAGGAAAAATAAAAGCTGAAGCTTTTTTTGCCAAATAATTTGTCCCATAAATACCAAAAGAAAAAGTTGTGATGTGTTCTTTCCTCATCTAAATTTTTTTTTAACAGTTTGATCAAACTATATTAGGTTATTAAAAACAAACATTCCCTCCAGGCATCACTTTTGGCTCTACTGTTATTTACAATACAATTCAAAAGTTGTTGGTAAGATTTTTAAAATGTTATAAATTGTGTTTCTGTAATACATTTGTCTCTTATTAAAATCATGATTAAATACAGTAAAAACATGTAACATTGCTGAGGTATATCCATTTAAAAAGACATTTTCTACGTGAATATATGTCAAAATGTAACTATCTATTCCATTGATCAAGCTGTATTTTCAGCATCATTGTACTCTTTAGTGTCACATTGATCTTCTTCAGAAATCACTCTAAAATGATGATTTAAGGTGTGTGTGTTCTCATTGGTTGGTTGAGTCATGTTTCCTGTGTTCTCATTGGTTCATTGTTTGATTCTGGCAGTTGTCCCTTGTTAGTCATTAGGTCTCTCTCTATATATTGGCCTTCATGTTTCCATTGTCTCTTGTCATCATGTATTGCATTTATGTAGAATGTGGTTTAAGCCTGTATTTGTTCACGTTGGGTTTAATAAACTGCTCATGGGTTCTTAACTAAAATCGAACGTGACAATATATAGTGGCTCTATGAACCTGAAATGACTCACTTGGACTGCGTTTCTCCAGATTTAATCCTCATTCTGCGAAATGGTGAACTGATTGGTGCTGAAGAAGCCGTAGAGATATAAACTTTTCTCCCAGTGGATGTTCGAGCATCAGAAGCTCTCCAATGTCTTTATCGAGACGTCCACCAGGAAGGAGATGGTGCTGTTGCTGGTCAGGCTGGGCCTGGGTGCAAATTACAGAACATGTTCATATTTCAGAGACCTATGTAAAATCGCTTTAATATTTTGTTAAAAAAAATATATATATATATATATATTTAAATTATATATATATATATGATATAAATATATATCTATATATTTATATATTTGATTTAATTTAAATTAATTAAAATTGATTAAATTAATCTTAATTTAAATGTACATTTAACTTTAATTAATTAAAATTGATTTTAAGGTTTTAGTGTTTGTATTTAAACAGTTCACGCCACTTATATTTCAGATCTTACTCCACTTCTACTCTCGGAGAGAAAAGCTCTGATCCTCCACCCAGGATCCAGGATATATATCTATCTATATCTCTATCTATAAAATAAGCTAACTCACACAATGACGGAGATGTCTTTATCGCTTTCATCGTCGTCCCGAACAGAGACACTTTCATTGGCTGCTCCAGCAAGGTCATGTTTTTGTCGCTGAAAGATGCAGCTTAATCTGGTAATGATACACTGCAAGAGGACGAGAGAGAGGAATAAAAATCACAAGATTCAATTCATAAGTTTAAAAATGTCATTATGTGCAGCTGTATCTGGTTAGTACTTGTATAGAGAGGTATTAGATGTACAGTGTTTGGCCAAAAGTGATGCATTTCCTTCAAAACTCTTTAACTCACAATTGCGGGATAAGTCAGAAAAGAGAAATGAAGTCGCAATTGCGCAATTCTGAGAAATTCTAAGAAATTCTGAGAAATTCTGAGAAAAAAAGACCTAATTTAAGAACTTTTTATTTTTAGCAATTTTGACTTTTATATTCCAATTTTTGAATTCTACATTTACGTAATTTCGAATTCTTACATTTGAATTTTCGATCATATCTCAATTCTGACTTTATATTTCGAATTTTCGACTTTATATTTCGCGAATTTTGACTTTATATTCTATATTTTCGACTTTATATATCTCGTAATTTTCCTAATATTCTTACAATTCTCGTAATTTTAACTTTATATCTCGGATTTTGGTTTTTACATCTCGCAATTTTCGCATTTTTATATTTTAAATTCTGAATTTTACATTTCGCAATTTTTGACTCCACATCTCCCAATTATAACTTGTATCTTAACGCATAATTAAATAATTGCGACTATATCTAGTCAATTGTACAGACTACCTCTACTTATAACTTTGCATCTAGCGTACTCACTTTACATACTCAAATTCTGACTTTCATATCGCAATTATAACTCCATATTTAACGTACTCTCAGCATTTAATCTCGCAATTGCGACTATATATAATCTGACTTTACATGACATATTAAATATCGAATCTTCCTAATTTTGCATTCTAGTTATGATGTCGCAATCTCGGACTTTGCGACTATGATTCTTTAATTCTGACTTTACATTTTTTCTCGCAATTTGTGACTCTCAACATTTCGCAAATTCTGACTTTAATTCTCGCAATCCTGACTTCATATCCCGCAATTTTGACTTACATTTAATTCTGCAACTTACATGACAATTACTTTAAACATACGTTCCTACTTTATAACATGCAATTCTAACTTTCATGTCTCGTAATTCTGACTTTATATCTGCAATTCTGACTTTAAAATCTCGTGGAATTATTAACTTTTTTAGTTTTCATTCTGTGGCGGAAACAAGCTCCATTATATGTCTTAAAAAAAAGTAATTTGAATAAAGTGTAAATTTTCCATCACTTTGGCCAGCAGATTTGTAATAGCTATGGTTGCGCACCCTTAAACGGCATCATTTCCCGGGTTTTGAGGTACATCTTTGCGCTCCTGCTGCTGCGGATCTTGTTGACGTTGTACCCGAGTTTGTTGCAGCGGTTCTTGCGGCAGCTCAGACACAGGCCCTTGTTGAAGGAGTCTCTGGAGCTGCAGCGAAACGCCCAGCTCTGGTGCGCACGGTTCACCAGCGAGTCGATGAACAGGTGAATAGAGCGCTCGTGGGAACATTTCACTATCTGGTCCATGTCTGACAAAGGTCGAAGGGAAGGGGAGAGGTCAAATGTTTAGAGAAAAAACAAGCTGATGGTACTTTCTCAGCTTAATGTTCACTGTACATAGGGATTTATTTTACTAACGGTGTTGTTATTGTTAACTAAAACCATTAAAAATTGTTTTAGGTTATGAAATAAAAACATTTAAATTTATTAGAAATTTTGGGTAAAAAGAAACAAAAAATATATAAATATAATATATATCATATATCATAAAATGACAAAAGCACATAAATTAATTTTAATCGCATTTTAATAACAGTGCTGTTTTTGTCAACTAAAACTATAAAAACCATATTCGGTTACTGAAACGCAGCTGAAATCAAATAAAATATAAATATTGGATATAAAAAATTGCCTGAAATAAGTTGATAAAAATAATATTTACTGAAAAAATAATTACTAAATTACAAGAACTGAAATAAATAAACCAAAACTAAATTGAAATATAAAGAACTAATTAAAATTACAAAATCACAGATTAGAGTTAGCATTTTACTAACAGTGTAAAATGACTAAAACTGAAATAAATATAAATGACACAAAAAAATAATAATAATATTAATTTATGAAAATAGAGTTCATATTTTACTAACAGTTGTTATTGTTAACTAAAACTGTTAAATTACTTTCAGAAATTTAAATAAAGCTGGAATAAAATATAAATATTAAATGACTAAAATTGAAATAAATTGAAGCTAAATTAAAAAACGAAAAATTTTTAAAATTTAAAATATTTTTAAATTAAAAAATTACTAAAACCTAAACTAAAATGAAAACTGAAAAACAAAGCAAAAACAAAGTCAAAATATTAATAGATACGATTCTTAATAGACAAAAAACTACATACCAACTGTTAACTGCGACATTCGGTTTAAATATCTAAAAAAAAATTAATAGCTTTATTTTGACAAAAATCTGGTTGAATGAATGATTCAATGACTCACTCATCACTCATTTCATTAATGGATGAATCAGCATTTATGAATGATTCAATGGCAAATCCATTCACTTGTTATTGATACGATCATTATTTGGTGCCTAAATACTTTTAAAATGCAATTTACTCTATTTTGATTGTTACCATAGACATATATCTGAACTATACATTTTTATCTCAGTACTTCTGTGAAAATTTTAATTATTCACTTTTATCATAAATCAATGTAGGAATAAGATCACGTGGGTGTTTTGAACGAGATTGTGATCTTTAAACAATTAATAGTGTGGCTGTAATTGCTACTATTAGTCAACATTTCATTTATAGTGGATGAAAACCTTTCAAAGTTGTATGTGAATTTTGAACAATGCCCGTTCTTGTCTCAGGACAACTGATGGGCTTTTTTGATTCAGATAGAAGTGAACATTGCATACTGTATATGCCGTAGGTGGCGATGAGCTTCATGGTGTGCTGGATGGTGCAGCCGGGCTGGAAAGTGCCACCGTTGGGGTAGATGTCCACGTGACCCACGGGTCTCTGGGATGCCGATGCTGAGGTCTGGTGAGCCTCTGGTGTTCGTGTGCAGGACGTCCACAAACGAGGCGTCATCCTGTGACAGACGCCTCAGACTCTCTGCATTCTCAAAGCTAGGGCCTGCTGGGTTCAAGCCCTGCAAAACAGCACCAGACTCTACTTTAGCCTCATTCCTGTCCATTATTACGCAGGAATCATAGGGGATACATTACACACATCTGATAAAGTTCTCTGGGACAGAAAAAGAGCAGATGTAAGGGATAATGTACATCCAGCCGGTTGTTATTTCAGAATGAACCCCGACAGGGTGATGAGGACCTGACACGAGGTTTTCGTTTTTAAAGGAGTAGTTTTTGCTGATAATTTACTCACCTCCATGTCATCCAAGATGTCCATGTCTTTTTTCTTCATTTGAAAAGAAATTAAAGTTTTTGATGAAAACATTCCAGGATTTTCTCCATATAATGGACTTCAATGGGGTCCAAACGGTTCAAGGTCCAAATGAGAGTTTCAGTGCAAACCGTTCAAAGGGCTTTAAACGATTCCAGACGATGAATAAGGGTCTTATCTAGCGAAACGATCGGTCATTTAATAAAAAAATAACAAAGTTTAAGTTTTATAAGCTCAAATGCTCGCCTTGCTCTGTTCTGTGATGAGCGTTCGTGACTCTCCTGTTCGAACTCGTTCATCAAAACGAATGCATACCTGTAATTCTGTTGACTTTGTTGTTGCTGAGGTTTCCTGCGACTCCTGCCACATGTGCACCGAGACTGTAGCCTAGAAGATGCACTTTCTCCAGCGGATAGTCCAGCTCCTTTACACACACACACACACGCACACAATCGCATTTACTCTCATGAAGAAGTCTTGGTAACAAAATTTGAAAACAAAATTAAAAATTATGGTTTGCTTAAAGTTCGAAGCGGAAGTTGCAATCGTCTTTGTGTCACAGTCAATAAACACTGCAATATTCCATTAAAAAAAACATTGAAAATCAATATTTTCTGCATTGCAATGATAATTTGGGGGTTCAGTTATTTATTTTAGTATTATTTATGCATTTTATAAATGTAGAGTTTTTAATAATATTTAAAAAAAAGCTTTTATTTTAATATTTTCAGTTTTAATTTTAGTTTAATTTTCACTAATTTTGCTGCATTTTTATTTCTTTGTTTATTTCAGTTTTAGTTTTTGTTCTAGTTAATTCTTAATTTTTAATATTTCAAATTTGTAATTTTAGTGCTATTACAGACGTACAGACAGATAGACAGACAGATATATATATATATATATATATATATATATATATATGTGTGTGTGTACAGTATATGAAAGAGTTCAGATGCAAAAGCCTCTAAGTGCCATTTAAAATTTTCTTCTAAAATGATCATTTTTATCAAGCTTGTATATTAAAGTTCAGTAATTTCACTTAAATGGCAATGAAGATTACCAATTAATTGTCATTTAAGTGAAATTACTAACCTTAAATATACAAGCTTGATAAAAATGATCATTTTAGAATAAAATTTCAAATGGCATTTAGAGACTTTTGGCATCTGAACTCTTCATATATATACAGTATATATATATATATATATAGACAAACAAACAGACAGATAGACGGATCGTGACCAGCCTATAGCGCCTGAACCCAGTGACCCGGATGGGACTGTGTTTCTGTTTTCAGTGGATGTTATCAGGGACATAACAGACAGACAGACAGACAGACAGACAGACAGACAGACAGACAGACAGACGTTTTCTCGCACACCTCCAGCCAGTTGATGAACTTGGCCACGTCTGCGCCCACTAGGCCGGTGTTCTCCGCTGATCTGGGGTAATGTTCGTTCGCCCAGATCCAGCCAGTCCACAACGACCACATTAGCACTGGGTTCACGCTCAAACAGAGCCGTCACAAGCTTATGGACCCAGCTCTCAAACAGACCTGCAACCTACATCCAACAGTGTGTGTGTGTGTGTGTGATTATTCATGGAATTCATGGGGGGAAAATAAATACAAAGGACATTTCGGTCTTAAATTATGCCAGAGTTTTCAGTCTGACAGAGAGGCATCAGCGACTCATCCGACCAGCCGTGGATAACGAGGAAGGTTTGCGAGTCATTTTTGAAGTTGCAGTCCGAAACAGAGTCCCGTACTCCTGGGACGAGGTAGCAAAGATCCTCGTCAGGGAATTCTGCAGTCCTGATGGAGAACTTGGATCTCGATGTCACTGTAGTCCACTGTCCGCTCTAGTGAAGTTCCCTGAAACTAACACACATTGATCATCTCCAGCATGTGCCTCTAGTTATGGATATTTGAAAGGCAGAGGAGAATGGCTCTCTCTCAAGGTTTTTTTCCTCACAGCTTTTGGCTTTGCTGTGATTACTGAGGCTTGTAAGCCACTATCTCTCTGTACAGCTGCTTAGGAACAATGTGCATTGTGGAAAACAGATAAAACTGAACTTGCTGATCCAGGATCAGGGTATATGCATGACCAGATTAAGTAGAGCAGAACCACACTGATCCTGGACCTGCGCTGTAATCACTTTCACATACAGTATACATGATGCACCTGTTCCAAATGTTTAAGATTAAGGTTTATTTAATTAAATTTACTTGCAATTATTGCAAAAAAAACAGAAGAGAGAGAGAGTGAGAGAGAGAGAGAGTCTGTGGATCTGCTTTTCTGCATATTTTACAAAAATATTCCCTGTTTTGCACAAATGTACAACACACATGTAAACTGATAGCTATCTACGTTATTTTTAAAAGTGAAAAACTTACTAGTAGCGTTAAATACTTCTTCAGTAGAGTTGAAAATGGGTTCGCTTGCAATAGAGAAAATCCGATTACCAGCAGCCATAAACTTTCTTTTCCCATAGTACAAAACAAATAAATAATTAAAATTTTACAGTACAGTATATATAAATAAAGTTAAGTTGATGATCCCAATGTAAAGAGCCAACGGGCCGTGCTCGTGTTATTTAACTGTGAACCTGCTGTGCTCACGGCATTTATACATTCAATGCGTGTTTTTTTCATGCTCTTCAGCAATTGGGTGAAAGTGAGCGGGGAGCGTGGCCAACATTCTCAAAGTGGGTTTCTATTAGCAAATCAAATGCGTGCGATTTACATTCAACCAGCTGTCAATCACAAGCCTAACGTAAACGTAAACAACGGCTTTAGTCTTTGTGTTTAGCTTGAAGATTCAAATGTTGTGATGCTAAATGCTAATAGTTATGCAAAAGCTTATTAATACACTTTTTTGTGATAGGGCCTAAATATTTAAAAAGAATGGCTTTATATATTTTTCTATTTGACCATTAGATTAGAATAATTAATAGTTGAACTGGTTATATCTGATTGTATTGTTTATATCTGAATTTTCTACGTCGCTAAGCAGAAAAAAAATTAATTTGATCAGATTTTAGCAGTTTATTTTCTTTATTTCACTTGTGTTAAAGCATAAAGTAGGCTAATGCTTTTTCAGTTGTTCCAGTTAGCATGATTCATTTGTGATTTGTTGGCATGGAATCGTTAGTGTATAATATGGCCTATATCATGGGTTCAAAACTGAAGCAATATTAAAGTGTAAATATAATTGGGCTTTAATTTATTGTTTGTTTTGCTAATTTTAATATTCTCATTTAGCATGATAGTCTTTTTTACAAGGGTCTTTATCTCTGAGACCATCTTTATAATCTCATTGTTATTTGGGAGGAACAATTGAGAAATTAAAGAGATCTGGTTTGTGATTTTTTCCTCTTAGTTTATACAGCTGTCAATTATGATAAAAGCTGAATATTACCACAATATTGAGGTAATAAGGACCTTTTAGGGATTCCCTCGTGAGATTTAGTTTCAATTAATTAATTTTGCTTTAATTCATTGTTAATTTTAATTATTTTATAATATAAACAGCTCGCAAACACTTTATCACTAGAAAAACTTAAATAATCCATTACACATAAAAATATGAAGACCTTTCTCATTATATAGAACCATGACAAGTTCTATAAAAGTGATTCAAGAACACTACAGTTCTTTATTTTAGCTTTGTTTTATCACTTCAATCATTCCTTTAAAGGGTGTTTGTGCTATTTGTATTTACAAATAAATTACATTTCTTATATTTTGTATCATATTTGCATTTATATCTTTCTGTCTAATGCAGTGAAAGCCATTCAAAACACATGCAGCACAAAATGCAATATGTCAGATCTGTGGGGAAAATCACCCAGAAATTGGTAGTAAAGCTCACAATGAATTACTGAGGTAACACGCTATAACAAACATGACATTTTGAAGTAGACAGTCAATCTTCACTATTGCAAAAACTTTATGACTGGAAAAAAATAGTTGGCTACATGCTGAAAATGATACCAACTGAGAGGCAGTCTATGCGAAACTAGGAAAGATGAATGTTGTTTTAATGTGATATTATATAATAAACTTTTTTTAAAGTCTCTATTAGTGCATCATTGTGTCCGTCTGTGTTTCCTGAAGCTGCAGATCATGTGCCTTGAAGTATCATCTTGGGATATGAATATAATAATCATTCAGATTCAAACATTATGAGCAAATAAGACCCAATAAGTCAAATGTTTCAGATTTTCTTTATGCTATAGCGCCCTCTGTTGACAAGATAAAGCACTTATTTGAGAGTCACGTGTCGTTGAAGAGTGTGTTACTCCAGATCTCACCGCTAGAGGGCAGCTGTCAATCAGCGATAGCCAATCATTCCTCACCACCAGGGTCATCTAGAATATGACTTTCGACCCCTGATTTAGGAAAACGTAATTTATGCATTACTATAGAGCTGTATAGTTTAACTTAATAAAAAAAATAATAAAAAAAAGTTTATCATATTGCATGAAATCAGTTTTTTCTTTCATCTCTATGAATTAAATATGTTTTTGTTAGTTCATTGATAATCAAACTCTAAACATATAAAATGAAAATGACAGCGGAAGACTTATTCAAAATATGAATTAAACTTTTATTATCTCAGATGATACTGTAATAACACCCATTATGTGTCTTCTATTTATTTAAGATATTTTTTTAAATATTTGTTTATTGCATTATATATATAATCGTCATATCATATCACAAAATGTCGAACTATAATTAAATCTGACGTTTAAAAGGGAAGGATGAAGGTCCTGTCATCATTAAATCTCCATTTCTCTGGTATATTATTTAAAAAAAGATAAAATAATCTGGGTTTCCTTTTTGAAACACTAATCGCAATAAAACCTGGAAAATAATATTTTAAGAAAGTAAAATAGGGTGAATTTAGATTTCATGTTGACATGGACTGGGTTTTTTCTATATTTTTATTTTATTTTTTATTTTATCTATCAGAAATTTAAATGTCCTTGTTATGCTATTAAATTTAAGCTCAAAACATCCAAGTTACACTTTCTAAAGAAACTATTAGATTTGGATGTGCCTTTTATACCTTCCAGACGCAGTGTGTTGAACACACTGGAAGTGCTTGACCAATCACAACACGCTGGTGGTCCAGCCGACCAATCAGAGCACAGTGTGCTTTTCAGAAGGCGGGGCTTCATAGAGACAGGAAGTAAACAGAGCGTTGACTGACAGACTGGGAAGAGAGGAGCCGCAACAATGCAGAATATGAGGAAAATAATCAACATTCAACCAGGAAAACATGTTCTAGTAGAGCCTGAAACAACATCAAGCATGACCTTTTATAAAGTTCTTCTCTTTAAAATGATAAACAAAAAGAAATACACGAGAGTCAGGTGTCCCAAAAGTGTGTCTTCAGGGGTTAAACCTGCACATCTTCATTTAAGACCTCAGTCTAATATTGGTATTGTGAAATACATTCAGCTCTTTTTACAGTGAAAGTCATAGGTCGGATGTGTTTGGCTGAAGACATGAAGCATTCAGACATTACTATCATATCTGATATGTCCAGCTCATGTAATATGAACTCATGTGGCGTTCAGAAGGAGTGACTCACGGTCTACGGCAGGATCACAATGCTCACACCGACCTCTGCCAACTCAAACCCCCTTACAAGGGCTGTAAAACACTCAGGTCAGCTCTTCCAAAGCATCTCAAGCAGGAGGAAGAGTTCAGGATTCAGGCGTTCCTGGAGGAGGACCGAGACAGATCGCGTGTCCCTGACTCATTATGATCCTCATAAAACCGCTGGATTTATTAGTATTATTAGAAACTCTCAAAAAATGACCATGCTAACCAGAGAGTCTGTCAAAACACTGAGTCACTGTAAAATCACCTTACATTTATAGTTCTAAAAAAAGTTTTTTTTTTTTTTTTACGCCAGTAACAAATGAACAATATAGGTGGAAATTATGATATTTTTGTCAGAGAGGATATTAAGAGAAGTTTTGGCATTTGAAAAGAAGCTTCAAAAGCATTTATTTAATCAAAATAATAAATTCACTAATATGAGATATCATTACAATTTAAAACGGCTGTTTATGTTAATATAGTCAAATTTGTTCCTGTGATCAAAGAATCATTACTCCAGTCTTCAGTGTCACATGATCCTTCAGAAATCACTCGAATATGATGATTCTTTGATGAACAGAAGGTTTGTAGGAAATGCAATCTTTTGTAACATTATAAATGCATTTATTGACACTTTTGATGAACTGAATGCATTCTTGCTCAATAAAACACTTTTATAGATTCTCGCTGACCCCAAACTTTTGAACAGGTCTAGTTCCACATATTCCTGAATTTTAGGTATTCTTCGAACTTAAAGCTAGAAATGAGCTTCTTAATGAACATGAAGTCCAGAATAAAAATCTGAATATGTTATTAAAGGAGTAGTTCACTTTTTAAAAAAACGTTTGCTGATAATTTACTTTTCCATGTCTTTCTTTCTTTAGATTAAAAGAAATTAATGTTTTTGATGAAAACATTCCAGGATTTTCTCCATATAATGGACTTCAATGGGAACCAAACGATTCAAGCTCCAAATGAGAGTTTCAGTGCAGTTTCAAAGGGCTTTAAACGACACAGACGATGAATAAGGGTCTTATCAGCGAAACGATCTGCCATTTAAAAAATAAATACAAAAAGTTTAAGTTTTAAGCACAAATGCTCGCCTTGCTCTGTTCTGTGATGAGCGTTCGTGACTCTCCTGTTCGAACTCATTCAACTCGTTGAATCAACCAAATGACTCGAAAAAAGATTCATTCATTTTGATGAATGTTGTATTTATTTTTGAAATGAGTGATCGTTTCGCTTGATAAGACCCTTATTCATCGTCTGGTGTTGTTTAAAGCCCTTTGAAGCTGCACTGAAACTCTCATTTGGACCTTGAACCGTTTGGACCCCATTGAAGTCCATTATATGGAGAAAATTCTGGAATGTTTTCATCAAAAACCTTAATTTCTTTTCGACTGAAGAAAGAAAGACATGGACATCTTGGATGACATGGGGGTGAGTGAATTATCAGCAAAAGTTTTTTTAAAGTGAACTACTCCTTTAATATCTGCAGAAGTTGTTCCACAGTCTTGAAGCAGCGACGGAGAAGCACAGACACCCTTGAACTTTAATCTTGACCATGACTGAAGGATTAGGACGGATCCGAGGCTCCTGGGACCGATGGAAGCTCGTGAGCTCACGGATATAATAAGGAGCTGTTGCATGTACAGCAACACATAAACCACTTCTATTTGACAGCTGGTCGAGTTTACAGCTTAAACGATAGTTCATTTGGATTCAAGTATCAGATGAACCTGTCATAACCTACGGAGCTGATGATTCTGTAGTGTGTTTTATATTATAAGTGACAGAAAACTGTTATTTGGACAGAAGCTGAACAGCTGAACTGTATGTGCACTGTATGTAAAAAACATGCAGTGCATGTACAAGTCATTATTTTAAATAGACTTTTGAATATAGTATGACATAAAACTTTTTTTGTTGTTGTTGATGATGATTTTACCAGTTATTTTACTGAGATACTAGACTTTTTTCTATATATATATATATATATATATATATATATATATATGAAGAGTTCAGATGCAAAAGCCTCTAAATTGCATCTGAACTCTTCATATATATATATATATATATATATATATATATATATATATATATATATATATATATATATATATATATATATATCCATTTTCATTTAACTTAAAGTTTTAGCAAATCTGTTGTGGGCTTTGACAAATAGAGTTGACAAATAAAGGTAATTTTATAAATATTTTATTTCAGTTTACTTTATTTCAACTAACAAAAATCTTATTAATGTTTTTAGGTTTCGCTTAATAACTTTAATTACCCTTTTTATTTATATGTCTCTGGTTTTTTTTTTTTTTTATTTCAGTTTCAGTTTTTTCTGGATTTAGTTTGTGTTTCTCCAGTGTAGAAGCTGTTTCCAGACGTGAAGTGTTTGCTGTCGGTCTCGGGCTTTATTCCTCAGCTATGCTCTTGACTCACACTATCAAATCGGTCTATTCCCAAGGTGTCCGCGTGCTTTTTTGGTGTTTTTACCATAAAAGGGGATGAAGAGAGAGAATGCACTTCCTGTGGGAGGATCCTTTTCCCTTTCAGTGATACAACTACTCTCTCTCTCTCTTTCTCTTTCTTTGACTGATGTCTCTCTCGCTCTCTCTTTTTATTTATTTTAATAGATTTAAAACGAGTTTAATTTATTTTAAAACGAGTATTTGCATTTCTAATGATGCTATTTCATGTATTGAGACTGTTGTTTTATTTTAATTTCATTGCTCTCTCATTCTTGTTGGTTTTAAAAGCTTTTTTACTAAAAATATTATATCTTTAATGTTTTTTGTAAATAAAGTGATTTTAAAGGCTCTCTCTCTTTAAAGGATGTATCTCTCTCTTTATTTTATTTTTATTTTTTAGAAACAAGTATTTTGATGCTATTTCATGTCCTGTGACATTTTTTATATATATTACTAAAAATGTTATATATTTTGTAAATAAAGTGATTTTAAAGTTCTCTCTCCACTGCACTTTTAACACTTCTTGCAATTTCAGAAATCAAGAAACCTTTTGACTATTCGAACAATAACAGCAGGCAGTAAAATATAGTTTCTCAAAGCTGCATGATGGAAATAAAGTTAAAGTTAAAACTCAACACATCATTGATAAGTTTGTGGTTGGTACAATTTTTAAACGGTTTTTTTTTTTGAACAGTCAAAAATACATTAAAAATTGTGAAATATTATTACAATTTAAAATAGCTGTTTTCTATGTGAATATATATTAAAATGTAATTTATTTCTGTGATCAAAGCTGAATTTCCAGCATCATTACTCCAGTCTTCAGTGTCACATGATCCTTCAGAAATCAGTAGAATATCCAGATATTAATATGCAAACATTTCTGTTTAATTATCAATGTTAAAGAAAAGTTGTGCCGCTTCATATTTTTTAGGAAACCTAGATGGATTTTTTTTAATAGAAAGTCAAAATAACAGTATTTATTTGAAATAACACTTTTGTAACATTATAAATATCTCTTTTGAAAATTTGAACATCATAGTGACCCCAAACTTTATAGTTATTATTTAATAGTCCTCGAAGATATATCTCGAGTTTCTCATGAGAGTCTTGCCTCAGATCTGTCACTCATTCCTGTTGTGTTTTAGGCTCTTAAAAATGTGCTGATTTGATTATGGACATTATTTTAAGACTCGGCAGCTGTCCCATCTCCTCACCTGTCTGAGCTTGAGCATATTCAAGACCATCGTCTTCCATATCAGCATCCCCAAGTGTGCACTTTAAAGCAGAGACATCTTTCTAAAACTGAACAGTGATAAAAGAGAAATGCATGCAATTGTGAATCTTATGAGATTCACAGCCAGCGTTACTTCAAAATAAACCCTGACAGGGTGATTGGGAATAAATGTGTCTTGTATTAAATGGCAACTTACCATGTAGAAAAATAAATATAGATATTAAATATTGATTTGAGTTTCAATTATTTGATTATGTGAGTGTTGAACACCATTTGCATGGGACAAAAGATCCATTCAATAATTATTCTATAATATATAGAAAACATAAGTCTTATTTCAAGCCCAGCTTATTTCGTTTTGCACAAACATTCCCATGTCAGAAGTTTTTCCTTTGGCTCAGAATCCCACGTTTCCATTTTGTCCCCATAAGCCGGCCGTGGTGTCTTCTGACCAACCCCGTTATTAACACTCAACAGGATCAAACTAGGAGAACAACCAGGAAACTCCATTGGTTGTGAAGATGACAAAATTTCTCCTTCATGTATTTAAATAACAGTATATATATATTTATATATATGTACAGTATATATATATATATATATATATATATATATATATATATATATATGTATATATATATATATATATATATATATACACACACACACACACACACACACACATAGATATATACATATATATTCTAAACACACACATTCTACACATTAACATCGCCACATACATTTTACAATGAGATTTATGTGCAAATTGTTTTTGGTTCATATATTTGTTTTGATTCTGTACTCTGAAAAATGCTCGGTTGTTTTAACCCATTTTTGGGCTAAACATTTGGGTTTTGTCCATATTGTTGGGTTAAAAAAACCTGGATCTAAGTTTAAAAAACCCAGCATTTTTTAGAGTGTATTATGATATAAACTTTTATATAAATGTATTTATATAATAAATGTATATATATATATATATATATATATATATATATATATATATATATATATAGGCTATTAAACATATATAATATACTATTAAATAAATAATAAATTGTATATTATTTTATATATTTATTTATGTAAGTGTGAAATTGATGAGATTTCAGTGCAACGTGAATGAAACAGGATATTTTAAAATTTTACTCATGAATACACTCAATATTTTTCTTTTTTAAAATGTACGAATTTCAAATAATATAAAAATTCGATCAAATTGAATTGATAAATCCTTACATATTATAATTTTTTTAATTTAAATTACTAAAATAAATAGATCTTAATTAAACATTTAGTATACATCTTAATGGTTCAATGAAACATTTCATAAATACATACATTTAAAAAATTTAAACATTTGAATTGTTTTTTTTTATTATGAATACGAATCACACAAACTGAAATGGTCAATTGACTCATTCCTTTAAACAAATGTTTAATTAAGCTCTAGGTTTTTTTACTCATTTAAAATTCTTAATTCAATATATGAATATGTAAAAATTCTATTTGATGGGATTTTACTAAACAATTGCAATGCGTAATTTTTTTTTATTTAAATGCATTCTTTTTTTAGTGTGATTAAATACAATTATTTTTTTATCATATTGATTAAATCATCAGAATGTTAATTAAAAAATTAAAAAGGACTGATGATATCAGCTGAAAAAAAGTCATTTCAGAAGCAGAGCGAGTGACTGTATGTTGATGAGACTGAGAATCTCTTTTGATGAGTTTGTTTTAAAAAGTAGAGTGATAGTTTGATGAAGCATGAGGAGCCAGTACACACTCGTATGCACATCTTGTTCCTAGCAGAATATCGGGTACTCATTCCTAATATGGGAATCTGCTGACTTTTCTGTGGGTAAAAGGTTTGGTTGAGGAGGTGTGTGTGTGTGTGTTGAGAAGGGGAGGTGGAGGACACCAGGGAATGAGTCTCGTCTCCTCAAACTCAGGTTTAAACCATCGGCAGCAGCGCTTCAGTTCAGTGTGGACTCTCTCCTCGCTCTCGTCTCTCAGCTTCCTCTTCGTTCTCTCTCTGGTCAGGACACTCAAGAGCAAAAAGAGTCAAAATGGAGGCGATTAAGAAGAAGATGCAGATGCTGAAGCTGGATAAGGAGAACGCCATCGACCGGGCAGAACAGGCCGAGACTGATAAGAAAACATCGGAAGACAAATGCAAACAGGTGAGAGGAGGACGAGTGAGGATCAGTGTCTGATAATGAGAATAAAGTACTGGTGGTACCAAACTATGGTTTTACTTTGAGTTATTTAAAAGTTTGCATGCTTAAAAACATTATCAAAGTACTTTATATAGTGTCTAAGGTCACTAGGATGCATCATGAAGTTGGTTTTCCTGATTCGGTTTATGTAACATGCTTAAATGAGATATAGCAGCCAAAGAAATAATTTTCACAATATGCCATCTGAATAGTTTGGGAACGCTGGCTTCATTCCCAGACCCCACTGAGGGATGATGAATAATCCCGAAGCGTGCCAGCTGTTTCTCTAGGCCTGTGTGTGTGTGTGTGTTTGGGGTTGTTTACATGTCTCTGGAGTGCAGCATCCCACAAACCTCTCGACATTCCCACACATTCCAGAGCCATGCCTGTATTATAAACATTTTCAGTTCACTCAAGACCATTGTAAAGAATATGTAAGAATTTTCATGTAATCATCGTTTATTAGTAGTAGTAGTAGTAGTATTGTGTAAACAGCTTGTAATGAATCATATTTTTTTCCCTGATTTTTTAGGTTGTCTATGAAACTGATTTTTATGTAAACCACTCGGGACGTTTTTGCCGGGAAAATCAAAAGGATGTGATCATGTGACGGTTACGCACACTCCCGAGAGCCTCTCTTAAATGCAATGGCACATTAAATTAATGTTCACGATTAAATTTAAAAGAGACGATTTGTACTGTAGTCTATGGAGGCTTGTTTCCGCCACTGAATAAAAAAATAAATAAAAGTATAATTGCGACTTTTTATCTCACAATTGCACGATTAAAAACAATTCTGAGAAATAGTCGCAATTCTGAGAAATAAAGTCACAATTCTGAGATGTCAAGTCGCAATTTTGAGAAAATAAAGTCGCAATTCTGAGATATAAAGTCGCAAATGTGAGATATAGTCGCAATTATGAGAAATAAGTTGGCAATTGCGGGATATACATTCGCAATTATGAGAAATAAAGTCACAATTCTGAGATATAAGTCGCAACTGTGAGATATAGTCGCAATTATGAGAAATAAAGTTGCAATTGCGAAAATATAAAGTTACAATTATGAGAAAAAGTCACAATTGCAAGATATAAAGTTGCAATTCTGAGAAATAAAGTCGCAATTCTAGAATACAAAGTTGCAACTGTGAGATATAGTCGCAATTATGAGAAATAAAGTCGCGAATTGCGAATATAAAGTCGCAACTGTGAGATAGTCCCAATTATGAGAAATAAAGTCGCAATTGCAAGATATAAAGTCGCAATTATGAGAAATAAAGTCACAATTGCGAGATAAAAAGTTGCAATTATGAGAAATAAAGTCACAATTGCGAGATATAAAGTCGCAATTATGAGAAACAAAGTCGCAACTCTGAGATATAAAGTCGCAACTGTGAGATAGTCCCAATTATGAGAAATAAAGTCGCAATTGCAAGATATAAAGTCGCAATTATGAGAAATAAAGTCACAATTGCCAGATAAAAAGTTGCAATTTTGAGAAATAAAGTCACAATTCTGAGATATAAGTTCGCAACTGTGAGATATAGTCGCAATTATGAGAAATAAAGTCGCAATTGCGAAAATATAAAGTTACAATTATGAGAAAAAGTCACAATTGCAAGATATAAAGTTGCAATTCTGAGAAATAAAGTCGCAATTCTGAGATACAAAGTTGCAACTGTGAGATATAGTCGCAATTATGAGAAATAAAGTCGCAATTGCGAGAATATAAAGTCGCAACTGTGAGATAGTCCCAATTATGAGAAATAAAGTCACAATTGCAAGATATAAAGTCGCAATTATGAGAAATAAAGTCACAATTGCGAGATAAAAAGTTGCAATTATGAGAAATAAAGTCACAATTGCGAGATATAAAGTCGCAATTATGAGAAACAAAGTTGCAATTCTGAGATATAAAGTCGCAACTGTGAGATAGTCCCAATTATGAGAAATAAAGTCGCAATTGCAAAGATATAAAGTCGCAATTATGAGAAATAAAGTCACAATTGCCAGATAAAAAGTTGCAATTTTGAGAAATAAAGTTGCAATTCTGAGATATAAAGTTCGCAACTGTGAGATATAGTCAGAATTATGAGGAATAAAGTCACAATTGCGAGATATAAAGTTGCAATTATGAAAAATAAAGTCACAATTGTAAGATATAAACTCATAAATCTGAGAAATAAAGTCACAATTCTGAGATATAAAGCCTATGAGATACTATGAGATAGTAATCTGTCAATGTGTCGTGCAAAGAAAATAAATTCAATCAATAGTCTCACATTGTCAGAAATATTAGGGCATTGAATTGTTCAGTCTCGTGTGTGTACCGCGAGCACGAGCACTGAGAGCTGCTGCAGTTCACGTAACGGCCACCGGTGTCACTAATAAAGGAGTTGATGATGTAAGTGATGAAGTGTTTAGAAGATTGTAGAATTAAACTGAACTCCAGCACAGATCTGCTCTACATGTGTCAGATTGAGTAAAGCCCTGTCAGTCTGACGGTGATATCTTCTGATGTTTGAGTCGCAGCTGGCAGACGGTAATATCAGCTTCTCTCTGAGGACACACTGACCAGTTTAATGCTGAGCCGTGTGTTTCACATGTTTGTCCTCAGAAGAGTCGTGTAGTTCATGTGGATGCGTCTGAAAATACACTCAACTATCAACACATGAACATGAACTCTCTCACTGAACCTTCTCGAAAGGGCAATGAAGATTATACAATGATATATGATATTAATACTTTCATTTGCTATCTATCAATCTGTTCTATCTGATGTATGTCTGTCTATCTATCTATCTATCTATCTATCTATCTATCTATCTATCTATCTATCTATCCTTCCCTGATCTATCCATCCATTCCATCCATCCATCCATCCATCCATCCATCCATCCATCCATCCATCCATCCATCCATCCATCCCTCATCTATTTATCTATCTATCTATCTGTCGATCGATCCACCCACCCTTGCCCGATGCATATCCATCCATCCCTAATCCATCCATCCATCCATCATCATCCATCCATCCATCCACCCATCCATCTATCTATCTATCTATCTATCTATCTATCTATCTATCCATCTGATCTCTGATCTATCCATCTATCTATCCATCCATCCTATCCAGTGATTGCTCATCCATCCGTAGATCCATCCTTCGTTCCATCCGTTCCATCTTCCCTCCATCCATCTGTCTATCTATCCATGCCATCCTTCCTCCCATGTGTGCCATCGATCCATCCATTCCTTCATCTCATCTGATCCATCCATCTATTCCATCTCATTCTATCTGTCTCTCTATCTCTGCATCTATCTATTCCTCCTAGCCATCCTTCCTCCATCCACCCATCTATCCATCCATCCATTCATGCATCCATCTTTCCTCCATCTATCTATCTATCTATCTATCTATCTATCTATCTATCTATCTGATCTGATCTATCTATCTATCTATCTGATCTATCTATCTATCTATCTAATCCATCCATCTGAAGGGATCCATGTTAATATGTTCTGTTGTTGGTTTTGTTTCATCAGCTCGAGGATGAGTTGCTCGCTCTGAGAGAAGAAACTGAAAGGAACTGAAGATGAACTGGACAAATATTCAGAAGCTCTCAAAGAGGCTCAGGAGAAGCTGGAGCTGTCAGAGAAAAAGGCGTCAGACGTGAGTATTCAAGCGTTTACCAATAACATAATTTCTCTTCAATGAGACGACAGTTTTCAGTTAAACCTCATCATCAAAAACACATATGATCACAATAATAACTCCCTAGCTTTTATATGCATGTGGCAAATCTCTGCAGCTTGTCGGGATGCGAAGGTTCAGACAGATTGTTCTCATTCCAGCGACAAAGGTGCTTTAATCATAGTGGGAGCATGTCAGCAGCTCCATGTGGAAAAATGGGAAGAAAAAGTTTCCCCACATTCCTGTTCGGCAACTGTTGACAGCCCCGAATTAATGTCTTTCCCATTCATTCTGTTACCGTATGCTCCACAGACGTCAAACGTCTTCAGTGTGCAATTTTCTAGCAAGGCTTACTTGAACTCATCGGCCTTTTTTTTTCTTTAACTGTGGAATCCGGGCTCACATGCTGAGGAAATGGATATTTAGGGCGAGAGCCACCTCTGAAACCCACAGGGAGAAAATCCAGACCGCAACGCATGAGAGCCAGAGCTGCACACCCGAGAAACATTATAAAGAACTGTCTGGACGTGACGTCCTCCGTCCCAGAGCTGCATTCTTTCAACTCGAGAGAATGTGCTGCACTGTATAAATAATAAGCTTATCATGAAATGCTTATTTGATCCATACACTTTAAACAACTATTACTTATAAAAGTAATTAGATTAAACACAAAAAATTTACTTTAAACATTTTACTTTTTAACACAAAAACTTACTCAACATATACTTAACATATATAGTGTGTGCAACACAAAAATATAAGTTACTAAGTGAACTTAAATGTATGCATAAATAAAATGAAAGAAAATATAAGTCATGTCAACTACTACAATGACTTCAAAATTAAGCAAATTGAGCATAACATTTTATGCACTTAAATATTTGAGTTCACTGCAACATACTTAAAAATGTATGCATAAAATTACATATATTTTTAAGTAAAGAATGTTGTGTGAACTCAAATATTTAAGTACATTTAACAAAGGTTTTCTCATTTATTTTAAGTAAAATTATTCCAAGTTTGGATTACATTTGATGCAAAAATTCTGCATATTTGAATGTAAATCGCAACACATATACAATGACACCGTCTAGCTTTGAAAAAGACCATTTCAATGACTCCTGTGCTATATATATATATATATATATATATATATATATATATATATATATATATATATATATGAAGAGTTCAGATGCAAAAGCCTCTAAATGCCATTTGAAAGTTTCTTCTAAAATGACCATTTTTATCAGCTTGTATATTTAAGTTCAGTAATTTCACTTAAATGACAATTAATAGGTAATCTTCATTGCCATTTTAGTGAAATTACTGAACTTAAATATACAAGTTTGATAAAAATGGTCATTTTAGAAGAAAATTCAAATGGCACTTAGAGGCTTTTGTATCTGAACTCTTCACATATATATTTTTACATGTACATTATGCATTTGGTAGACACCTTCATCCAAACTGACTTATTGCATTGCATGCATTTGTTTTTAGTCAGAAAACCCTGGGAATGCATAATGATGTTGCAACTTTTGTCGCAAAATGTAACTTTAAGGAGTAGTTCACTTTAAAATGCAAATTAGCCCATGATTTCACCCCATGTATATGACCTTCTTCTTTCAGACGAAGTTATATTAAAAAATCTCTTGGCTCTTTCAAGCGTGATAATGGCAGTGAATTGCAACCAACAGACTGAAGCTCAAAAAAGTGCATCCATCCATGATAAACGGGGTTAATAAAAGCCTTCTGAAGCAAAGCGATGAGTTTGTGTAAGAACAATATTTCTATTTAACACGTTACAAAGTAAAATTAGCTTAGGATGCCTTGAGGGTGAGTAAATCATGGGGCTAAAGTGAACTACTCCTTTAAATTATCGCCTAGCTCTTTATATAAAATGTGCATGTTCAACTTTATCGGCACACACACATACAGTGATATATATATAGCAAATCTTGATTGCTTGAATCGTCGCAAATGTACACAATATCATCTAGCTTAATCTGCTAAATGTGACTATAAAGCATGAAGATTTTAACGATATTATACATCATGATTTTCTGCAAAGCTGCTTTAAACTGATTTTTATATTGTGAAAATCACTATATAATCAATTTTGATGGCTTGATGCATAAACAGATGTTATTGTATAGTTCTCAAAGAGCTTGAATGCATCACTGTATGTTTTCACTTTGTGGAAAATGAAGAATACGCTCTTCCAAAACTTAGACTCTTTTGACAATCACAGA
Source organism: Hybognathus amarus (assembly GCA_030378365.1). Classification (NCBI taxonomy): domain Eukaryota; kingdom Metazoa; phylum Chordata; class Actinopteri; order Cypriniformes; family Leuciscidae; genus Hybognathus; species Hybognathus amarus. The sequence continues at coordinate 388,649 of JAQIUQ010003906.1, read as the reverse complement.
ATGCATTGCTTTAAAAACATGACACTGACAAACATTTGTTGTAGGATTTACACTTGCTTGTAAATTTCACCATAAATTACAAAGAATTACAAAGAAAAAGCACTTTCTATGAAGCATGTTTTTATAATGCATTATATGGGTATCCTTAATGAATTATAATAAATGCATAATGCCTTAAAACAACATTATAAATATGTTGTATCTATCTGGTAATAATCATAACAACATTACATTACATTATAGCAAAATAATGCAATACAAAATAGTGCTTGTGGTTATAACTTTTATAACACCAGATAAAGCATTTCATTTATAATGCATCATAATTCCTAATTATTAATAATTCATCATTCTTTATAATTCTTAATTTCTTAATGCATCATGATGCATGCATACTCAGGTGAAAGAGACATCCAATTAAGTGATATTTAAAAATGTACTTCAAATATGTTTTTAGTACAAATACAAATATATTGTAATGCATTTTTAATACACTTAATTGGACAACTTTTTCACCTGGGTAATGCTTTATAAATAAACTTATAATGTGTTTAATCATTAACATTTTTTTATCATTTTTAGTTAATTGAGGTTAAGTTCAGGAAGCAGTTGGAAGATATTCTTTATTCATTACTTTTGTTGAACTATTCCTTTTAAATGAGATACGCTCTTAAAATGGACTTGCCCCAAGCTCTAAAAATACTGAAGAGGTTGTTTCTGTTTCATTATTTTGACAAATTAGATTTAAAAATCCAGACGTTCCTAAATTAGATCATGGTGGCACAATCTTAACTTGTGTAATATTTCTATACAAGGCAACAGTGTGCAGAGCATGAAGTTCATGAAATTTCTTTCCTTTCAGTCACAATTACACACACACACACACACACACACAGCGCAGGAATGTGAGGAATTCAACTAAAGCAAACAATGAACCTTCAGCCCTTGAATCTAATGAATCCAACTCATGGGAGAAAACACTCACACACACACACACACCCAGTCGTCTGCAGCTCACTAAACCATTTGCAAAAACACTCCCACACATGCTGGAATTCACTGAATCAAACACAAATGCAATAGCGTCATGCAGTGAATTCTCATTTAAAATTGATTTATCACTCACTCTTGTTGTCTTCACACTGAGGTTTGATTAAGGTCATCAGCCATCGTTTAAATTGAGTTGTAAACACCCTTAACTGTGGTAAATCTTGGCTTGCTTTTAAAAAACAGTGGCAAAAGCTAGGGCCCTATAACTTCTGCGATCACAGAATAAAAAGCACACTCTTTTTACAACTAAAATAACAGTAAAGGGTAAAAAATGAATTCCCAAAAATTTAAACGGAAAAAACAGAATTTGCAAAAATCAAAACGGCAAAAAACGGAATTTGGGAAAAAATAAAATGGAATTTGGGAAAAATAAAATGGATTTTATAGGGCCCTATAAATAATGGCATATTAATAATAATTGGAGAAAGTATTCTTCTTGCAAGTATTGCAATTCGTCAGTCTGACAATAAAGCAATGGAGAATTGATATAAAATGTGCATAACAGTATTTACAAATGTTTTTAAATGTGCCTCATGTGATTATCATATATTTGAATGAGTCAGACAATAGAACTCAGCATGCAAAATTCATTTTTAATAGACAATAGAACTCAGCATGCAGTTCAATTGATCGTCCCCATCACCTGTAAGAGGGCCTATAATCAGCTCCTGAAGAATCTGTGTACTGGGGAACATGTGGAGCCCTTCTGAGTGTGTGTGAGCCAGTTATGTACAACTGTGTCTCACATGCAGAGCCACTTAAAAATTGTATGTATTTGTGTGTATTCTTGTAAATAATAACAGATGCATGATTTAAATATGACGTAGAATAGCTTTTCAACTCATCTCACTTTATTTTTTGTCATTATAAGGATTAAAACAATTTTCCGGCTCACCAAGCATGTTAACTTTAGTTGTATAATATTTTGTCTAAACTTTGTATAAACTTATTTTTTTATGTTTTGTTTTTTTCAAATACAAAGCTTTAACCCTCAGGTGCTCTTCGGTCATTTCTGAGCCAAAGATATTTCTGTTTTGAAATTTTTTAAATCACAGCTTCATCAGAATGTTACGAAACTTGGTGACTTTTATGGCATTGGGTATGTGAACAAAAAAAATGAGGTCATGATTCGAGCAGGCTAAGTGGTCGTAAAAAAATGAGTCACACTTTTGCTCTTCTGTCAAAAATGACTGACCCATAGGAAATGAATGCGAAATTGACAAAAAAAAAAATTCTCAGAATTTTTGTATGTACAATCTACAAATCGGCCACAATTCTAAAAAAAAGTACACCACAGGAAAGGGATGACACTCTACAACATCTAGAGTGCAAAACAGACACACCCACCAACACACACACACACACATACAAACACACTTTTATACACATACACACCAATAAATTTTTATTACAAAAAGTATGTTTTGAATTTTTAAAATCACAGCTTCATCGCAATGTTACGAAAACTTGGTGACTTTTATGGCATTATGTATGTGAACACACAAAAAAATAGAGGTCATGATCTGAGCATGCTAAGTGGTCTTAAAAAAAGTCACACTTGTGGTCTTTGGTCAAAAATGACCCCCATAGGAAATGCATGGGAAATTTAAAAAAAATAATAATAAAATTTTAAAAAATGTGAATCTTAGTTTTTTGTCAATTTTTTTATAAGAAATAGTTTTTGAGATTGTTATCAACTATATATTAAAATCCACCAACAACAAAAAATGTGTTCATAAACATCTGGGAATTCACATGCCTCTCCATAGAGAGCTGTACATGCCATCTAGTGGTTACACCATGATTCTACGCTTTTCTCTGTACTGTAACCAGATCGTGCTAATTTTCTTCAAAAAAATATTTTTTTCTGAAGGCCTAGACTCTATATTAAACTAAAATACTGCATTAATATTTTTTTGAAAAAATAATATATATTTAGAAATATATATATTTTTCCATGGCAAAAATAAACAATAAATATTGCATAAATATTAATAAATTCAATTAAATTGTCTCAAAATACTAAATTAAAAAGAATAAATATTATAGAACAAAAATAAATTGCATTGGTTTTACTGGGATGGAGAAAGTTTCATTTTTAGGTGTCCGGTCACTTTTGACCGGGAAGATAACAAGTGTGACTCCGAAACGAAGAGCAGGGTTAAAGAGCTAGTTCACCCAAAAATGAAAAAGATGCCATTAATGACTCTCCCTCATGTCGTCCCAAGCCCGTCAGACCTCCGTTCATCTTCAGAACACAGTTTAAGATATTTTAGATTTAGTCCGAGAGCTTTCTGTCCCTCCATTGTAAATGTGTGTACGGTATACTGTCCTTGTCCAGAAAGGAAATAAAGACATCATCAAAGTAGTCATGTGACATCAGTGGGTTAGTTACAATGTTTTGAAGCATCGAAAATTCATTTTGGTCCAAAAATAACAAAAACTGCGACTTTATTCAGCATTGTATTGTCTTCCGGTTCTGTTGTGGATCCGCGTTCAGTGACGCTGCTGATTGTAAGACAGACTGACGTGACAAATTTATGTCACATGGACTACTTTGATGATGTCTTTATTTCCTTTCTGGACAAGGACAGTATACCATACATACATGACATGTTCAATGGAGGGACAGAAAGCTCTCGGACTAAATCTAATATCTTAAACTGTGTTCTGAAGATGACAAAATATTTCACTCATTTTTATATTTCCATATATTTGGGTAGACAACATTACGGTGGCGTATTGCATTCATCTTGAAGAAGAAAAATCTCACTCTGTTTCTGAATTAATCAAGTTAATTTTTCATGAGAAAAAATTTTTTGCTCTGTTTTTCTAATTAACGAGTCGTTAAAGTCAGAGAAAAACAGAGCAAAAACTTTTTTCTAATGAAAAATTAACTCGTTAATTCAGAAAACAGAGCAAAACCTTTTTTCTCATGAAAAACTAACTCATTAATTCAGAAAAACAGAGCAAAAAAATTCTCATGAAAAATTAACTTCGTTAATTCAGAAAAACAGAGCAAAAAAAATTCTCATGAAAAATTAACTCGATTAATTCAGAAAAACAGAGCAAAAAAAATTTTTCATGAAAAATTAACTCGATTAATTCAGAAAAACAGAGTAGATTTTTTTTTCTTCAAGTGAATGCAATACGCCTCCGTACAACATAAGCCAATTAAATCTCAATATAATACGTTTATCTGAGAGTGTGTTGTAAATGTGCATGACGTTTCAGAACGAATTCTCTGACATGACTGAATTCCCCTGTCCTCTGTTAACATTGTTAATGAATAAATGATTTAAACTAGAGTGAAAAGTGCTTATTTTCGGTGCATTGAAGATTTTACCTGATGCAATCACACATGGTCCACCAAAACATACAAAGAAACACCAATATGTCCAGAAGTCAGCACATAATAGTAGCAGAAGTCAAACAGGAACACCACCCCCAATGTCATCTGAAACCCGCATCTTCTTCCTGGGATTGGACTCTTTTCTCTTCTCTTTTTTTGCGCATTCCTGCTTTTTTTCCAGGATTCCTCATTTTGCAGCGTCGCGCGCCGATGGAAAGTTTGCGACGTTTCTAAGCAGCGGATCCACATCTGCGCTCTTTACTTATGCAGTGATTTATCCGACACTTCGCTCAGGTGTTAGTAAGGTTTGAGGATGTTCTGTGAAGTCTTTAGACGCGGTGAAGAGGAAGATCCAGTGTTTGCAGATCCAGGCGGACGAGGCGCAGGGACACAGCGCAGTTTCTGCAGACGCAACTGGACAATGAACGGGATCTGCGAGAGAAAGTCGGAATGCATGGTACTATCCTCCTCTTTCTTTCGCTCCTGCTGCTGTCTGACGCTTTTCACTCGTTTCACTGCTCGATGAACACACGAATAGCGTGAAACCGGGTGCGTCGCTGACACTTTAGCGGAACGTGTCCAGGAAAGCTGCACAATTGCTTGTTTGATTTTACAGTCGTTGTTTATATCTGAGATACGTTATTTTTGGGGAATTTCATCCACAGAAATTCTTGATGAGGTGAGAACCGGGCGAGTCGTCACATTGTTTTACTCAGAGTCTATAGTACTCAGGTACCGTGGCAGGCGATGGTCGGGGGACATGTTGTCACAATGTGGTGTCAGCCTACATTTACGGTGAAACTCTGCCTTGTTATCGTTTTCGTTATTTAGATCCTTAAAACAATAAAACAAGGTAACCCTTTATTTGGTAAAACTTTAGTTTTACAGTGTCATTGTTACTTGTAAAAAAAGGAAATTGTGTATAATTTCATGCAGCTAAACCCTCCTGAGCCCATATGCATATAGTAAGTAGACTACATGTGTTATTAATTAATATCACCAGTACTTAAATATAATTACACTGTAACAGTGACACCTTAAAATAAAGAGTAACCCTTTATTTTGTCATTATACATTTAAGTACTGAGTAAATGTTCAAGTAATGTACTATAAGGTTAGGATTAGGGCTTGGTTTGGTTTAGGTTTATTGCATGCATGTAATTATGCATAATTTAATATTATTAGGGCATACATGTTGTATATGTAACTGACACTGTAAAATATGTGTACCTAAAGCAATTATAAACACATAAAAATAGGCTATACAAAAGTTTTGGCCAAATAATATCATGATGATTTGTCCCAACCGGGTATTTAAAAATAACTACACGAGGTATAATTTATAATCTAGCTTCATTGAGATTTAGAAACCACTGCCATAACAAGCTTTTGTAATCTGAATGTGAATGAGGCATTGAGCGGTTTCACAGTATTTTCTGATTTCTTTATTTTACTGCACGTGTGGTTTAAATTTTCCTCTTCTTTATCAGTTTATTTTGGTCACAACAATTGGTTTGTGTTTTATAATTGTTTTGCTGAAGATATGTTTGTTATATAAGTTGTTGAATATGGCAAATCAGTGCAGTTTCCCACTGGTGAAGCACCTTACCCCATAATGTGACAACACCTAATAGTCAACTAGTGTTAATCAACTTGGCAATTGGTGGAAAAAGGGCTTTTGTAGTCAGGTTTTTAAGGTTTATCTATTACCAGAAATTGACTTCTGGCATGCAATTTAAAATACTTTAACCGCTGTTGAAAAATGCTGGGTTGTTAACCCAATTTTTGAGTGAGAATGTGGACAAACCCAGTTTAATCCAACAGGATTGTCCATATTTGACCCAAAGTAGGGTTTAAACAGCCCACATTTTTTACAGTGTGGTTTTGCAAATAAGCTTGTGTTGAATGTGCACGAAATTCTCTCTAGAGGTGGGTTGGAAAACCACTTTAACCTGGAGGTGAGAGCAAATTTTATCTTTTGGAAGTGAGCTCAAATGGTTCCACCAAGAGCATTTTTACCACGCGGCCTGGTGTATGTTTTCAAATGTTTCAATGGGAGTGCCGCGTTTTAACGCCATGAGCCAACATGACATCATGACTTGTGCGTGAGACATCCACGCCACTTTCGAGTCAAGTGGTGTGTCATCTTCTAGCATTTTGAGCTGTCGCGCGTGTATGCGTGTATGTCTACGAATGTCCAAGTAATTCCGCGTGTCTGCTACACGCATGTGAAATGTCCGCCGCGAAACGAAGCAAAATGTAGATCTACATCTAAGGGGCGATCTTTTTTTCCTAGGATTGTAGGGGAAGACTCATAAATGCCATTAACCCCAGTGGCGGGGTAGGGTTTCAGGGACGGGGTTGAGGTGGGTCATATATTTCTATATATATACAGTAATGTCTCACGTTAAGTCAGACTGCGTTCATAATACGGTCGCTGAAGAGCGATTTTTATGCGTGTAGATAAGCACGCCCAGAAAATGGAAATACCGAGAAGGTCACCGTGTCATACACACGCTACTTCAGTGGGGATCAGTCTGCATGAGCGTAAGCGGGTGCTGAGCGTTTTTTTTCACGCTGAAGCGCGGACTGCCCATCCAGCTTGACATCCAGCTCAACCTTTCTGTCAAAATGGGTAGAAACTTAACATCCACCTCCACCTTTCTGTTAAAATGGGGTGGAGCTTGGTACCTCCACCTTCTGTCGAAATGGGTGGAGCTTGACATGCCACCTCCATCTTTCTGTCAAAATGGGGAGCTTGACATCCAGCTCAACCTTTCTGTGCAGAAATGGGTGGACCTTGACATCCACCTCCACCTATCTGTCAAAATGTGTGGAGCTTGACATCCACCTCCAACTCTCTGTCAAAATGGGTGGAGCTTGACATCCACCTCCACCTTTCTGTCAAAATGGGTGGAGCTTGACATCCAGCTCCACCTCTCTGTCAAAATGGGTGGAGCTTGACATCCATCTCCACCTCTCTGGTCAAAATGGGTGGAGCTTGACATCCACCTCCACCTCTCTGTCAAAATGTGTGGAGCTTGACATCCACCTCCAACTCTCTGTCAAAATGGGTGGAGCTTGACATCCACCTCCACCTTTCTGTCAAAATGGGTGGAGCTTGACATCCAGCTCCACCTCTCTGGTCAAAATGGGTGGAGCTTGACATCCAGCTCCACCTCTCTGTCAAAATGGGTGGAGCTTGACATCCATCTCCACCTCTCTGTCAAAATGGGTGGAGCTTGACATCCAGCTCCACCTCTCTGTCAAAATGAGTGGAGCTTGACATCCATCTCCACCTCTCTGTCAAAATGAGTGGAGCTTGACATCCATCTCCACCTCTCTGTCAAAATGTGTGGAGCTTGACATCCAGCTCTGCATCTCTGGTAAAATGGGTGGAGCTTGACATCCACCTCCACCTTTCTGTCAAAATGGGTGGAGCTTGACATCCAGCTCTGCATCTCTGGTAAAATGGGGTGGAGTCTTGACATCCACCCTCCACCCTTCTGTCAAAATGGGTGGAGCTTGACATCCAGCTCTGCATCTCTGGTAAAATGGGTGGAGCTTGACATCCAGCTCCACCTCTCTGTCAAAATGGGTGGAGCTTGACATCCATCTCCACCTCTCTGTCAAAATGGGTGGAGCTTGACATCCACCTCCACCTCTCTGTCAAAATGTGTGGAGCTTGACATCCACCTCCAACTCTCTGTCAAAATGGGTGGAGCTTGACATCCACCTCCACCTTTCTGTCAAAATGGGTGGAGCTTGACATCCAGCTCTGCACTCTCTGGTCAAAATGGGTGGAGCTTGACATCCAGCTCCACCTCTCTGTCAAAATGGGTGGAGCTTGACATCCATCTCCACCTCTCTGTCAAAATGGGTGGAGCTTGACATCCAGCTCCACCTCTCTGTCAAAATGAGTGGAGCTTGACATCCATCTCCACCTCTCTGTCAAAATGAGTGGAGCTTGACATCCATCTCCACCTCTCTGTCAAAATGGGTGGAGCTTGACATCCAGCTCTGCATCTCTGGTAAAATGGGTGGAGCTTGACATCCACCTCCACCTTTCTGTCAAAATGGGTGGAGCTTGACATCCAGCTCTGCACTCTCTGGTAAAATGGGTGGAGCTTGACATCCACCTCCACCTTTCTGTCAAAATGGGTGGAGCTTGACATCCAGCTCTGCATCTCTGGTCAAAATGGGTGGAGCTTGACATCCAGCTACCCCTCTTCAGTCATAATGGGCAGAGTTTGACGCCCAGCTACGCCTCTCTGGCCGTAATGGGTGGATCATTTGGCTCTGCAGTGACGCGCCACTTTAGTCCTCCCTTATTCCTTTCGATTATAACGGGGATCTTTAACCACTGCTTCTCTGTATGTGCACAGCGGGAGGTGGCGTAGCCGCTCTGAACCGCAGGATCCAGCTGGTGGAAGAGGAACTGGACCGGAGCTCAGGAGAGACCTGGCCACTGCGCTTCGAGAAACTGGAGGAGGCAGAGAAGGCGGTGGATGAGAGCGAGAGGTCAGTCTATATATACACACACACACACACACATGCATCTGTGGGGTCAGGTCAGACATGATTTCTGTATCGCTTTATACAGTATAGACCGTTGCAAAACTCAAGTTATTTCTGCTTAACTTGATCTACTTAAATAACTAGAATGATATCAACTGGACCTAATAAATAAAAAAAATCAAAACAATGTTGCCATTTTTAAAAGACAAAAACAATAAAATTATTAAAATTTTAACTGAAATACAAATCTGAACAGAAAATAAAAAAATTAAATCTAAATCAAAATATTAACAAAAACTATAACCGGATGTCAATGACTCATTAGTGTACATCAGTTGCACACTAAAAATGCATTATTTAGGGAGTGAAATTGTTCACTAAGAATGGCCCTCAATAAAATGTGCAAAATATGTGTATGATCTGTTTATCTGTGTGTGTTCGCATCCAGAGGCATAAAGGTGATTGAAAACCGTGCGATGAAAGATGGAGGAGAAAATGGAAATTCAGGAAATACAGCTCAAAGAAGCCAAAACCATCGCTGAGGATTCCGACCGCAAATACGAGGAGGTCCGCCACACACACACTTATTATACAGTTACAGATACTTTATCATTTGAATCAGGAGTGGTTCTGTAAACATCCTCTGTCAGTTCATGTGTGTGTGTGTGTGTGTGTGTGTGTGTGTGTGTGTGTGTGTGTGTGTGTGTGTGTGTGTGTGTGTGTGTTTGCAGGTTGCTCGTAAGCTGGTGATTTTGGGAGGGTGAATTGGAAAGGGCAGAAGAGAGAGCAGAGTTGCAGAACTGTTAGTACTCATAAAGTTCATCACAGTAAACAGATTTAAAGAGGACCTAATTTCTTTTTCTTTAGTGTGTATTGTTGCTGTTTAACATAAATGAGTTCTCTATATCAGTGTCAGTGTTTCTGAAATCCTGAAACGCCTCCATTGTAGTCTTGAGTTTCTTCCGAGAACAAAACACGTCACAATATTCCTCATTTAAATAATTAATATGCAGAATAAAGGGGCGGGGCCTGGTTGAGTTAGTTAGTTGTGTGTTAAAGGAGTAGTTCACTTAAAAAAAACTTTTGCTGATAATTTACTCACCCCATGTCATCTAAGATGTCCATGTCTTTCTTTCTTCAGTCGGAAAAGAAAATTAAGGTTTTAGATGAAAACATTCCAGGATTTTCTCCTTATAATGGACTTCAATGGGGTCCAAACAGTTCAGAGGTCCAAATGAGAGTTTCAGTGCAGCTTCAAAGGGCTTTAAACGATTTTCAGAACGATGAATAAGGGTCTTATCTAGCAGAACAAGCGGTCATTTAAAAAATAAATACAAAAGTTTACATTTTATAAGCACAAATGCTCACCTTAAACGCACGTCACAGAACAGAGCAAGGCGAGCATTTGTGCTTATAAAATGTTAACTTTTTAATTTATTTTTTAAATGCCCAATCGTTTCACTAGATAAGACCCTTATTCATCATCTGGTGTCGTTTAAAGCCCTTTGAAGCTGCACTGAAACTCTCATTTGGACCTTGAACCGTTTGGACCCCATTGAAGTCCATTATATGGAGAAAATCCTGGAATGATTTCATCAAAAACCTTAATTTCTTTTCGACTGAAGAAAGAAAGACATGGACATCTTGGATGGTTATGGTGGTTATGGTAAGGGGCGGGACATTTCCGACTGATTAATCACAACACACTGCTCCAGCCAACCAATTGGAGCACAGTGTGCTTTTTAGAAGGAGGAGCTTCATGAGACAGGAATTAAACAGAGCGTTACTGACAACTGGGAAGAGAGGAGCCGCAACAATGGAGAATATGAGGAAAATAAGTTTTTCTACATTCAAGCATGAAAACCTGTTCTAGAGCCAGAAAACAATATCGAGACTTTGTAAAAGGGCGTAATAGGTCCTCTTTAACCAATCAGAAGTTGCTTAACAAAACTTAAATCAGATGCAGTAAACCAGCTTAAAGTCAACATGCAACACAGATCGAAACCAATTTTAGTTGCAAACTGACATTTCTATTAAAGATTATAAAGACACATGTTTTTTTCTTTGGAATAACATGCACTGATGAATTGTGCAGTTTTAGACCAGGAACATGAAGTAGTCCAATTTGATTTTATGTTCACTTTAAGATGGTTTCTCACAATTCTGAGGTTTGTTCTTGAAATTCACGGTTTAGATTTAAAATCTGAATTTCAAGAATATAAAGACAATCATGAGATATAATTTTTTTTTTCTGTGGCAGAAACAAGCTTTTATAGTGTCTTGCTGATCCAAGCTGGTTTAAAAACTTAATAAATATTTAAAAGTTAATGGATTATGATGTAATGATCAATATTGATAAGGAGAAGAAAACGACTCTTGATGTTATTAAAATATTTGCTAAATTTTTGCTTTTTAAAAAATATATTTATATTTTTACAGTAAAGGTGGAGATCTGGAGGAAGAACTGAAAAATGTAACCAATAATCTCAAGTCCTTAGAAGCTCAATCAGATAAGGTAAGTCAGCTGACTTATGGCCCATAATTCCACGGGGCAAAACGAATTTCTGTGGAAAGTCTTGTGTAAGTGTAAAGTTGATCTGTTGTGAAATACAATTAAATATTTAAACATGCATAATTAGGGCAGTTAAATAAATATGCTTATGAACTTTTCAAAGTGAAAATAAAATTTATCTCAAATTTTTTTGGCTCAATTTTTTTTGTATGGCTAATAATAAAACAATATTTAGCTCAGATTGTGTTCAATGTTAAGCTGGTAAATCACACGTGTGCAATTGTTTATTTATTTATAAAATTTTAAATTTTCGTATTCTGTTTATGTCATAGATAGTAGTATTTTTTATACATGCATTTCATGATAATATCAATACATTTCATTTACATTATTTACATTTATGTATTTAGCAGACGCTTTTTTATCCAAAGCGATTCATCAGGGAGCCAACAATAGTTGTAATATTTATTTCTTGACAGTTTAATTTACTTTTGCATTATAAACAATTCTGGTGTTATGTTGCTTATGAGTTTTAAAGCGAAGTTGAGAGCCAATAATCCAAATAACCTTTTGTTTGTCTTTTCTCTGTAGTATTCGGAGAAAGAGGACAAGTATGAAGACGAGATCAGAGTTCTCACTGATAAACTGAAAGAGGTGGGAAAGTTTAACCTAAAACAACTGTTTATTCTAATAGTTTTGCATGCAAGTCTTTCATGCTTTACACAAGTACACACTGCAGATGCCGATCCACGCCAACCCATAGCAAGCGTGTTGATCTTATACTGAACTAGGGGGCGATTGAGTTTCCTTGCATTACACCAGATGAGTCATTATTAGATAAATGAAATGCATAATGGACACACACATGCATTTGCATTTTGTGTAGAGTGTATTTATCTCTGTGTGTTTTCCCCTCAGGTCGAGACTCGGGGCAGAGTTTGCTGAAAGGTCGGTGGCTAAACTGGAAAAGGCCATCGATGACCTTGAAGGTAAGTTCCCGCTTCCTGGTTCTTGAACTGTTCGTCACTAATACCGTCAGCTGGAATTTAACCTTTGCCCCCTCTGACTGTGTCCGGCAGCTCAGTCAAGCTTTATTGGTCTGTTCATTGTAGTGGTAAAGGTATTTGATTAGGATAAACCCCTTGAGATGCAACATCTCGTTTTTGAGGGGGTCCTAAAGTACATCACAGCCATCACAAAAGAACACAAATCAAAAAAAAAAAAAAAAAAAATTTTATATATATATATATATATATATATTGGACAAACAAGTACATTAAAAACCACAAACACAAACACAAAAAAAAAAAAACGAAATATGCAGAACTTTACAACCACTAGATCAAATTGGCAGAAATACATTGTATAGAGTATATTATATATATATAAGCATTTTGTGTCGGCATCATGCATTACAAGAGCAGTCAGCCATAAAGTAAAAAGACAAAGTATGCTTAAACATCCCAAATGAAGTGATGGATCTAATATTGGAAGGTAAATTATTCCAGTCTAAAGTGGCTTTAAACATAAAAGCTCTTTTACCAACTGTCTTCTTGACTCAGGGGACACAAAAATAAAGCTGAATAGAGTGCCTCAAATGATCATTTGAAGTATTAAGAACAAAATACTGTTTTAAATAAGAAGGGTAATTGAAATGGATACATTTGAATATTAGTTGAAGCCAATGGATTTGCCTTCTTATATTTAAAGAAGTTTGCCTGTGTGTTATTTTATCATTGGAGACAGTTTTCAAAAAAATATCATCCAGTCGTTCCAGTTGCATTGTTTAGGCTAGGCTAGCGCGAGTCAATGGTAACTGCTAGCCTGCCATTAAAGGAGCAGTTCACTTTTAAAAAAAACTTTTGCTGATAATTTACTCACCCCCATGTCATCCAAGATGTCCATGTCTTTCTTTCTTCAGTCGAAAAGAAATTAAGGTTTTTGATGAAAACATTCCAGGATTTTCTCCATATAATGGACTTCAATGGGGTCCAAACGGTTCAAGGTCCAAATGAGAGTTTCAGTGCAGCTTCAAAGGGCTTTAAACGATTTCAGACGATGAATAAGGGTCTTATCTAATGAAACGATCGAGCCATTTAATAAATAAATAACAAAGTTTAAGTTTTATAAGCACGAATGCTCGCCTTGCTCTGTTCTGTGATGCGCGTTCGTGACTCTCCTGTTCGAACTCAAAAAGAATCTTTTTTCAGAGTCATTTGGTTGATTCAACGAACGAAATGACTCGAAAAAGATTAGTTCATTTTGATAAACGAGTTCAGACAGGAGATTTACAGAACAGAGCAAGGCGAGCATTTGTGCTTATCACGCCCCATCCAGTCGTCAACGGTCGCGACCGCGCGTGTCGCCGGAAGTCGCCTGTACACCATTGAAAATGAATGGTATCATGTCGCTTGGTCGTGTTTAGTGTGAAGCAACTTTAATGTGCTGTGTCTTGTCCTCTTTGACCTGTTGAACTGACCTGTTTCCTTTCTTTTCCTCCTTTTCTTTCCCTTTTCCTGTTCCCGTTTCCTACTTCCTTCATCCTCTGCCGAAACGCCTCTCCTTTCTGCTCTTGACCTTTGACCTCCAGATGAAGTCTATGCTCAGAAACAGAGTTACAAGGCCATTAGTGAAGAGCTGGATCTCGCTCTCACTGATATGTCCACCTTATAGACGGTTTGTGTCATGCTTGAGCTGAAGTTAGATGTTATTCTGTAATATGTTGACAGATGCATCATTATTACATTAAATCAGAACTGTGATTGACAGCCTTCTCGTTCAATCTGCATAAATTACCCTGTGGCTTTCTGATTGGCTGTGCCTCTGTTTGTCTCTCTCTGCTCACTCTGGTGCCTTACATAGTCTTTTAAAGTTTGGTTATTCCTCTAAAATGTAATAAATATTTTCTGATCTTTGAACACTCCCTCTTGTTTTCAATTTCTTGCTTTTAAGAATATAACTAAAAGCCTAGTCTTAATCTCCTTTAAGTCATCTTTGTAGCTCTTTTCGTAATGAAGAAGCACTTAACAACTTTTTTATACAACACAATTGATAAGTACTAGGGCTGTCAAATGATTAATCATGATTAATCACATCCAAAATAAAAGTTTTTGTTTACATAATATATGTGGGTGCAATGTGTATAATTATGTTATATATTTAAATACACACACGCTTGTATGTATTTAAGAAATATTTTCATGTATATAGATTTATATATAATTTATATTTTATATAAATATACATATTTTATATATAAATAATATTTTTTATTAAATATACATGCATGTGTGTGCATTTATATATATACAAAATAATTATACAAAGTGCACCCACATATATTATGTAAACAAAAACTTTTATTTTGGATGTGATTAATCATGATTACTCATTTGACAGCCCTAATAATTACATAATGTTAAAAATGTGAATGATCCTCTTTTGTATAGCATAATGCTGAATGCATACATTTGTGCATTTAGTTGACACTTTCATGCAAAATGACTTAATACTGGAACAAAAGCAATTCATAAAGACGACAACATGGTGTATATTCATAATATATACAAGGTTTATGAGACAGCTGGATTATGAAGAGGTGTTTTTTGCTGCATACTGTAGTAATGCTATCTAATAGGGACTTTCGAAATATTTATGCAAATGTTTTACTGCAAAATATTCAAATGTATGCAACAAGAAGACTTGGTTTCCATTTCCGTGATAACAAATTTGATTTAAAATAGTTTGTCTCTTACAGAAGCATATATTATCACTTCAAAAATCTCAGAGCACATTGTATCATTGTATTTAAAAAGGTTTATGAATTATCAGTTACAACTTTATTTCCAGTCAAAATGAATGGGATTTTAGCTCTGTAACCCAGCTGTGGTTCGTACAGTAGTTTACTGGTGTGAAGCCTGGAGGAGCAGGTTTGTTATGAAAAATTGCACTAAAATTGCAATACGGGTGCACTAATATGCAATAATTCATCCTTAAATAATGCACAGATTATCATGACTTAATGTATAACTCATGAAGAACTAAACCATTAATTAATGATTACTGCATCAGCAACTAATAAAGATTCTATATGATTAATAGATTAAGTAATACATGAATTGCTATTAATTCAATTTTATTAACTAATAGTGTCAATTAATGTGTTAATTACCACAATTAGTCAAAGCTATGCACTTCAACTTCCAGTTGCCAGCTTTAATTAATCATTAGCTAATGATTTGCAAAGGTATCATTATGTTATGACTTTACTTGTTGGGGCACATCATTATCAACTAGTCATTTAGTAATTATAGAAATTTGCACAAGAATTTGCACTAACAATTAAGTAATTAATGATGTATTAATACATATTAGTGTACCGGTCATATTATCTGAAAGTTGAAATACAAGGCTTTGGCTCATTCTGGTAATTAACATATTAATTAACACTATTAGTTAAAAAAATAGTTATTATGGAATTAATCCACAATTACATATTTAATTCATGAATTAATACATTAACCTTACAGACTCTTAATTACTTCCTAATGGCTTAAAGGGTTAGTACACCCAAAAATGAAAATTAAGTCATTATTTACTTACCCCCATGCTGTTCCAACCCCGTTAGACCTTCGTTCATCTTCGGAACACAAATAAAGATATTTTTGATTTAATCTGAGAGCTGGATGACTCCTCCATAGACTGCCTAAGGGACTGGATCTTGACGGCCCATAAAAGTAATTAAATAAAAGGTTTAAATATTCCATGTACATACAGCGGCTCAATTATAAGTTTATCAAGCGACGAGACTACTTTTTGAGGGAAAAAACATAAATAAAGACTTTATTCGACTATTCCATTACGTCCTTGAGGGCGCATGCGCAGAACTGAGTACGAGGACGTTCTCATTCGAGTACTTCCTTTTACCGGCTGCTCACCGCTTAGGAGTATTACCGCCCCTACCGTATAAGATGATGATCCATATATATTTTGAGAAGATTAAAGGCTTTTAAGTGCACCTTATAGTGCGGAAAATACGCTAATTAAAAAGCGTATGTACAGCGCGCATCTTCCTCTGCATGTAAACAGAAAGTTTTGCGCTTCCAGTTATATCAGCACATCATCTTATACGGTAGGGGGCGGTAATACTCCTCAGCGGTGAGCAGCCAATTAAAGAGAAAGTACTCAAATGTAGACATCCTGTCCTTTGTTTTTTTTTTTTTTAATGCTTTATTCAATAACAAAACATAAAATAATTAAATACAAAAATACAAATCAATAATAAAAATAAAATACAACAAGATATATATACATATGAAACTATATACATAGGGGTATTGAAATCAACTCCAACTACATTTCTTTAATTACAAAAAAAAATACAAAAGCCCTTAAAAAGGATAACATTTCAAGGCTTTACAACAGTCTATAGTCTTTTTTGCCTTGGTGTTCCTTACACCCTGCAATGTTTTAAGATACTGACAAATCTCAAATTTAAACTGTATAAAACAAGGTGCAGTTTTTGCCCATCGACATTTATGAATGTGATATTTACCTAAAATAATAAACAATTTAAGGACAAAACCGATTTTCTTTTCTAGAGGCTTATCATAAAAAAATATTATATCTTTATCCTCCAAAATAATGTCAATTCCAGAAATTTCCTTAAAAAAAGATCTTAAAATCACACCAAAAAAATTAGTTCTCGCGCATGCGTCCATAAATGGAATAGTTAAATAAAGTCGTTATTTATGTTTTTTCGCACAAAAGAAGTCGTCGTCACTTGATAGACTTATAATTGAGCCGCTGTATGTACATGGAATATTTAAACCATTTATTTAATGACTTTTATGGGCCGTCAGAGATCCAGTCCCTTGGCAGTCTATGGAGGAGTGATCCAGCTCTCAGATTTAATCAAAAATATCTTTATTTGTGTTCCGAAGATGAACGAAGGTCTAACGGGGTTGGAACAGCATGGGTGGTAAGTAAAATGAGTGACTTAATTTTCATTTTTGGGTGAACTAACCCTTTAAATAATCGTTAGTTACACATTTAATTCAGTATTATCTGTGCATTAGTTAAGCATGAATTAATGCTTATTAGTGCACACGTATTGTAAAGTGTTACCGGTATTTGCAATCAGTGATATTTGTATTGAATTCATGTCTTAACGCTGGTTTATTTCAGAGAGTCTGGCTGAGGCCAAACAGCAGAACCTGGAGATGCATCAAGTCCTGGATCAGAACGCTGCAAGAGCTCAACAGCTTGTGAAGGAGTCCGTGAAGAATACACACATTTCAGTTGTCAACCATTCCAGCAATGTTTTATGTGTTTCTGGTTTTATGTTGTAAGTTATGTTACTTCCATCCATTATTTTCTATATTTTGCTTTTGTCATTTTCTGATTACTTCATAATGCACCTACCTTGGGCCATTGAAATAATAATAAATGTCTTGTTGCTGCCATTTGTCCCATTGGCACAGATTAAATACAAATACATAAACCCAAAATACTCCTTTAACAGTTTACAGTACGTTTTGGATTTAAAGGGATAGTTCACCCAAAATGAAACTCTGTCAGTAATTACTCTTTAGTTGTTTTAGACTTTCGTTCAGTCTTCGGGACACAAATTAAGATATTTCTGATAAAATCTGAGGATCACTCCTCCATAGGCTACTAAAGGATTGAAACTTGCAGCCCAGAAAAGTTATTAAAGACATCGTTAAAATAGTCCGTTTTTGGGTGAGCTATCCTTTAAAGATAATGACTGATAATTGCATGTAAGAAGGTTTCCCTTTTAAAACTATTTTTTCCATATTTTTTCTAACCTGGAAGGTCAGTGCTGTTTTATTTATTTCTTTTGATGAACATAAAGAGGGAAGTTATACTTAAAACAGTAAAAACCAAGAAGTGTCAGTAAATAAACCAATTATTAAATCACGTGGTATGCGAATGCACTAAAAAACATGAAGAAAGTTGTAACGGCATTATTTTTTAGAACAATTGGACTGTTTTTTTCTTCTTTTTTTTTTTGCAATAAGAAGTGTTTAATAGTTTGTTGTGGGACCGTTTTGTACCCTTGATGCCTGCAAGATTTATTTTCACTGTGGTTTAATGTTTTTTTTATACCTGTTAAACTTAATAAATGTTTATTATTACTTATTTGCACATCACTTTCCATTCTATGAGAATTGCATTTAATTATTTCAATCAATATTTTACATATTTTTGCACTTTTACATTGTTTTCATGACATTTACCTTGTTTTTATGCAATGCAAAATATATTTAACTATATATAATATTTATTTTATATATTTAATATGTAGCCTATATCATGTATATATTAATTTTTGAAAGGGAAATTGAAAAGGAAAATGAATCCCAGGCCTGAAGCCAAGTCTTATAAAGGAATTTGACTAGCCACACACACTAATGGCATTGAGGCACAGACTTATGTTAGTAATTGCTGTGAATGTATGAGGTCTTGGAAGCACATTTTATGAATCATACTATGGCAAAGACTTATCTTATAAATATTAAAGGGATAGTTCACCCCAAAAAAAAAGAAAATTATATCGGTACTTCACTCACCCTGAAGCAATGCTAGGTGTATATGACTTTCAGCCAAACACAATCAGAGATGTATTAAAGAATATACTGGCTATAATGGGAGTGAATGGTATCTTGTTTTTTTAAGCCCAAAAAAGTGCATCCATCCATCATAAAAGTAATCCATTTCATATGGCTCTCAGTGGGGTTAATACAGGCCTTTTGAAGCGAAGCCATGCATATTTTGTAAGAAAATGATCCATATTTATACCTTTATAAACTATAGTCACTGGCTTCTGGTGACATGAGTCTAGTTCAGGCGGAAGAGTGACCTCTGACCTGATGGATGATGTAGGAGTAAGCTTAGGTGAGAATCGACGCCTCAGTGGTCCAAACTGAAACAGAAGACAATGAAATAGTTTCTAAAGTTATAATTATGGATATATTTCTTACAAATATGCATGGCTTCGTTTCAGAAGGCCTTTATTAACCCACTGGAGCCATATGGATTACTTTTATAATGGATGTATGCACTTTTTTGGGCTTCAAAAGCTACCATTCACTCCTATTTATAAAGCTAGATATTAGCTATAGATATCCTTTAATATAACTCTGATTGTGTATTTTTGGGTGAACTATCCCTTTAATTGTGTACTTTGGCGTTTGACGTGGCCGCTGGGACAGGGCGAATGAACGAATACTACTATGACGAAGGCATATCTTATGAATATTAATGAGGATACGTGCCCGCACGCTCAAGTCAGGCTTTGAAGCACGTCAGTTTGACCTCGTTAATATGTAAATTCGAAGCCTTCGCCGTAGTATGATTGGTCAGTTCCTCGGCGCTGTGCGGATTCTGCGCTGTCTGCTAAAGTACCGGGCAGGATTTCCGCAATACATTCAGTATGGCGAAGACTTACGACTATTTGTTTAAACTGCTATTAATCGGGATTTCCAGTGTAGGGAAGACCTGTGTGCTGTTCAGATTCTCGGAGGATGCCTTTAACTCGACATTTATTTCGACAATAGGTATTTATAGCTTATATTTATGTCGGATTGTTTATGAAACGTCAGGCTGTGCTAGCGGCTAAGCTAATGGACTAGTAACTGTGTTAGCTCTTCCTGAGTTTTGTTTCGTTTCTAAACTTTGACAGGTTCGCCGGTGTTTTGTAATTAATTAGGTTTGTGTGATGATACAGTGTGTGTTTAATGAGCCTTTCTGCTGCTTTGTTGGTTAGCATCTAGCTGCTTTGACAGAATGACTCAGACATTAAATGATAGGTTTGCTTTTGTTTTCATTCTTACTTTGGACGCTTTTTAAAAATCAAGTGGATAGAAGCATTATATAAACTGTTGGATATCCATTTAACGTTAAATATATTAAACATATATGTGGTTCGAAACCCGTGAGCTAATTGTTGACCTGTAACATACTACTATAAGACTCAATATTTTATTTAAATAATTATGTGTAACGTTACTTTCAGTTAAATAGTGTTTTAAAAAAAACCATGGTACAGTTATGCTAATATCAGCCTGTAATAATACTTTGCAATAGATAAAGTTAGCCTGTACATGATGCTGAATGGATGAATACCATGGTAATGCAAGTTACTTTATATATGAATGATATTGCAAAAACAGTGGCATTGACATCTACTTTTTCAACAATGTGATGTTGTAATTTGTAATATGTGAGAAAAACAAGGCTTCTATGATCATGTCTTGTTTTAGTGTAATGATGTAACTGTTAAATGGGACTTTTTGTATGTGTTTAGATCCATGAATACCAAAACTTCTGTAATTGAATGACTAATTACTCACCATTATGTTGTTCCAAATCCTGTACGACTTTCATTCATCTTTGGAACACAAATGAAGATTTAATCAAATCTAGACCGGTTCTGTTCCTCCATTGACAGCTACTCAACTTTGACACTTCGTAAAGAGATTGTAAAACTAATCCATATACAGCAGACATATACAGAAGCTCAACCAAACCTGCTTGACGCTTTGAGAACAAACCTCATTGGTTCTTGTAGAAGTTCAAACGTGATGCGTAATTACGAGAATGAACCTCATTGGTTCTTGCTGAAGCTCAAACGTGATCTTATTGGTTTTCACATGTTAAGCAAACATGCTTGAGCTTCTGTTTACCACAACTGTTGTGTGAGTTGATGAATGTTTATATGTGAATAAAAGCCTAAATAAAATCTGTTCATCATATAAAGTGATCAAGTCTCTAACCGAAAATTTGGAAGTTTCACAATCTCTTAACTGAACTTTTCGAAGCGTCAAAGTGATAGTTGCTTAGCTGTCAATAGAGGGACATAAAACCCTCAGATTTCATCAAAAAGATCTTCATTTGTGTTCTGAAGATGAATGAAAGTATTACAGGTTTGGAACGACATCAGTAAATTAACACAAAGTTCATTTTTGGTCAAACTAACCCTTTAAATCAACTTTACGATGGTCAAGATCAGGGGGTTTCAATCTTTTAGTTTCCACAGACCCACAAAATAATATGATTATCCATATGTGAGAGACACCAAATCCTAAAATTTAAAAGACATAAATGTATAAAGACCTAATTTATACTATAAAAATATAAATATTATTTGCCAAATATTAAATTACATTATATTTTTAGTACAGTTCTTTTGATAGATGTTTATGTTTACCGTTCATACTTACGTTTTTTAATACTTTGCAATATGAACTGGTGATATGAAGTGTGGTTTGTTGATTGGCTTTGTCATACATCATATGTTCATTATACATCACATGTTGAATGAATCCTATTGACACCTGTTATGTGCATTGCTTTTAACACCTAAAAGTAGACTGTTGTTGGTCATTTTTGAAAGAGACGCTGTATTGGGTTTGTTTTTCAGCCTATGATGACAGTTGTGCTGTGTATTTTCTCGTCCAGGTATCGAATTTCAAGATCAGGACAATAGAACTAGATGGCAAGAAGATAAAGTTACAGATATGGTGAGTTTCTAGTCATCCTTCCTCCTAGGCAACATTTGAAATGGATCAAAGTTTAATCAAAGTGTTCCCAAGACAAGAACGGGTATTGTTCCAAATTCATGTGTAACTTTGATAAATGGTTTTGATCCACTTGCTGCCATGAGTCACTTCATATTCGAAAATTACGTACGAGAGTTTTATGAAGGAGCTGTTGTTTGACTTGTGAAACCATGATTCATTTCTCCTTTACATGGAGGCACATGTTAGTGGTTGTCTTTTGTCAGTGCCCTGGTAAGGAGAATGTCATCTTCCACTTTGCATTTCTGCAGGGCCACAGTTACAACAATTATATTGTTTGATATTTACAGGGACACGGCAGGACAGGAACGATTCCGAACGATCACAACGGCGTATTACAGAGGAGCAATGGTAATGTATGATAAGCTGTCAGTTTTGCTTAATGCTATAATGATACTAACGCTCATTTGCTGTCATCTTTATAATTGCAGTGTTTTGCACAGTTGTAATTTGTCTTGTGCTCTGATCTCAGGGTATCATGCTGGTTTATGATATAACCAATGAGAAATCATTTGACAACATCAAAAACTGGATCCGAAAACATAGAGGAGGTGAGTGTCTCAATGGCTGATTTATCAATAATACACTTCCGGTTGTGTGCAATGTTTCCATAGTATGCATAATCCGCAGGTTTTTATATATTAGCAATAAATAGCTCAAACAGTAAAGCCATGGGTTCAATTCTCATGAGAATGCATGAACTGATCAAACCCATAGTTAAAATGCATTGCACTTTGCTTTGGATCCAAAGTGTCTGCCAGTTGCATGAATGAAAATGTAAATATTTCATATATTAATTTGTTAATAGAAGTGGGCATCTTTAGTCATTGCACCTGAAGCATTGTGCTTTTAAAACGACAGTTTTGGTATACAAAAGCATGCTTATTATTTTTTTGTCAGGTTGACATTTATATAAAAAGCGCTATAGAAATAAATGTGAAATGTGACATTACCCTAAATTACCTGATGCCTAATTTCTAGTCATTTAGTTTTGAAAATATGTAGCATTGCACATCCATAAAAGTACTGTTTGAATATTTAATAGCAAATGTACTTTGTGTTTAACCCAGCATGCATCAGCAGATGTAGAAAAAATGATTTTGGGGAACAAATGTGACATTAATGAGAAGAGGCAAGTGTCTAAAGACAGAGGCGAGAAGGTGAGCAGACCATGCTTCTTGTTCTCTTATATTAAATTGTTTCATTTAATTGTATAAGATGCTACAGCAACGATGGAAGCACCTTCCACAATCATTTAGCTAATAATCCTCCTCATGCTTGTATTTTGAATCAAATCTGTTTAGCTGGCGTTAGAGTACGGCATCAAGTTCATGGAGACGAGTGCAAAGGCTAATATCAACGTTGAAGAACGTAAGTGCAAATGGCTTTTATGATGAACCTCACTTCATTTCCTTATCATATCTGATCATATCTGAGTGTTTAAAGGTCTAATGATGTTTCCACAGGCATTCTTAACGCTCGCCAGAGACATAAAATCAAAGATGGACACAAAATTGGTAAGATTTTCCCTTTCTGTGCTTTAGGTTTATGTGTAAAAATGAATTTAGATTCATAATTGAGTGACACTTTACAAGGTTTCATTAGTTAAAGGAGTAGTTCACTTTTAAAAAAACTTTTGCTGATAATTTACTCACCCCCATGTCATCCAAGATGTCCATGTCTTTCTTTCTTCAGTTGAAAAGAAATTAAGGTTTTTGATGAAACATTCCAGGATTTTTCTCCATATAATGGACTTCCAAATGGTTTAAGGTCCAAAAGACAGTTTCCGTCCAAACTGTTCAAAGGGCTTTAAACGACGGTCTTATTCCTGGATGGCCACAGCCCTGCAGAGTTTAGTTCCAACCCTGCTTCAACAAACACACACTTGCAGTTTTCAAATGACTCTCGAAGGACTTGATTAGCTGATCAGGTGTGCTTAATTAGGGTTGAAGCTAAACTCTGCAAGCTTGTAGCCCTCCAAGAACTGAGGCCACATTTACACAAAGCCGGGTATTTAGCAAAACGAATATTTTCCCCCTCTCTGTTTTCAAAAATAACATTGTTTACAAACCCACATAAAAACTAGGGCTGTAGTCAACCAAAGAAATCCTTAATTCAACCAAAGATCTTGTCCTGCAGCAATACATTAGTCCAAAAAGCAAACAAAAAAAGACGATGTTTTGATTGAACATTTTGAGCAATTTTCATAGAGCATTTATAAAACAACAACGAAAAAACAACAAAAATATATAAAACTAATAATAAAACAATTCTTTGCAAATTAAGTGATTTTTTTACTGCAAAGTGTGGAGCTTCTGTCCTAGTCACAATCGCGCACCTGATCACACCACACGCTACAAAAACAAATATAACTGCTCTGCCAGATAATGAAAAATCTGGAAGGCTGTATATTCTTCTTTACTTTCAAAGCTATGGGTTAACTTTCGTTCAGCCGAATCTAGGCGTTTTAAAACAACACACAAAAAACCCAAATAGCCTAAAAAACAATCCTAATAATAACAGGCTGTATTGTAGGACCGCATTTAGGTTTATTTTCGTTCTGTTACATTATTTTGGCTATTTTCAAATGCGTAAAGTGTACAAATAAAAACAAAAACATCAAGAAAACACAATCTATTGAGTCAGCATGATAAAGCCGTTAAAAGGGACTGCTCACGTCTTTTGTTCGATTTCAAATGTAGGCGCGCGCATAATGGAAACGCGGTCACGGTGCGACGCACTCTTTTCTTTCCAAGTGTGTCCACGCTAACCTGGCCCTAGCCAGATGAATGTCGTTCCGCTTCAGCTCCGCCTCAGCTTCACTCACATCCATCTGGAACCTCTTCCATTGAGAGTGATTTCTCCAAACAACTTTATGGTTTAGCCAATCAGGACGCAGGGTGGGAGTTTCATAGATGTGACGTAGTGACAAAGTGACTGATGATTGTTCAGAAAGCGGTTCCACTTCTGCTTTTTGCCATCCTCTAAAATTTGCCAGAGCATCTTCAGAGTCTGCCCGATCAAGCGAACGCACCGACTGCATATCCGACATGATCTTACCTGAACTTGTAACAATGTTAAACCGAGTTCTGTAAGTCGTTCGTCTAAAGAGGGCTTGTAGTCGTTCGTCGGCTGTTCTGTTTTGTTTTTTCCTGCGTCGCTCTCATCAGCGTCACGGGTTGGCTTCGGTGTGAGTGGTTGAAATAGCACGTCGATAAAGATGACAGACAAGTGGCTTATCCAATCATATGCAAGGATTTTTGATAAGGCCCAGCCTTCTGAAACGCCATTTCAATGGATCGGTTCCAGATGGATGAGTGGAGCTAGGCGGAGCGAAATTCATCTGGCTAGGGCCAGGTTATGTCCACGCCACATCGAGATAGAAATATATAGTGGATAAAAACATAAAAACCAAAACAAGTAGCGTTCTAACTGAATGAATACAGCTATATCCCTTACTGAGCGCGCAGCAGCAGCGCAGCCAGAGGTGCGGACCGAGTGTTGTGTGTGTGCGCTAAACTGTGGCGCTAGTTAAAAAAATAGCCTAAATTAAAGCATTTAAAGTTGGGGATAAAACATAGGCTAATTATATTTAGAATACAGTAATATACTGTATAACAGCTTATAAAGGAATAAATATCAAGGAGTGAATCATTGAAAATGTCTTTCTATTGGTAAAAAAGAAAAAATGCAACTGGTCGACCAATAAGAATGTCAGTCGACCAAGACGGCATCGACCGATTAGTCGACAGCCCTAATAAATACGCCGTCGAAGCGCCATCATAACTATGCCACACCTATTGGCGGCAGTGTAGGGGTTAAGGATAAAGCCATGCAATCCAATCAGAATCCTGGAATCAACAAGAGAACCTAAAAAAAGTTTTTTTCAGAAATCTCCACTTTGGCCGGAGTTTTTAGAAATAATCGTTTTCAGTGATAAAAACGGCGTTTTCGTGTAAATGAGAGAAAATATCTGCGTTTCCCATCGTGTAAACGGGGCCTGAGTTTGACACCCCTCCTCTATAGGTACATAATAAAGACTAAATAATGATGATTTTCCTTTTTGGCTGACATTTTGCAATAATAAAATGAGAATCTTGAGTCTAAAAGGAGGTTTGTTTGTTTTCTTTTCTCACACAGGAGGGCAACAATCCTCAGGGCAGCAACCACGGCGTGAAGATCACCCCTGAACAGCAGAAAAAGAGCAGCTTCTTTCGCTGTGTGCTACTGTGAAGACCAAGGCCTTACTGTCCGCCACCATGACTGGACTATTCCTCCTCTTAGCACTCCTCCTCCTTCCTCTTTATCCCATCTCTCATTCTCTGTCACGCTCTTCTTCCAGTTGAGTCCCTGGCTCTCTTATCTTCTTCCATTGACAGATTAGCGATGCCTCTTATGACCCTGGTGGGAAAGCATTGGCTTCTACAAGTCAAGGTGAAGAGCTGCATCTCCATCTTCGTTTCAATCGCTCGTTTTGAGCGCACAACTGCCAAACTTGATCCATTCCTTCATGGCGACCTGTAAGTAGTTGAGGGTCTGGCCGTCGAGCGTGATCTAACATTGAGCCAATTTGAGAGTTTCGTGGACGATCTTAATCATTCCATTTTATTTCCGGCGCATTCTTCGAACAATCACACGACCTTATTGCTAGTAGAGGATATATGTTACATATATAACTTATATTACACCTATCTTTTTTATTTTTCAGGCTGATATTTAACCTTTGACCTGTTTCACAACCAGTCAAGGTTTCACAAGACATTGCATATTAAAAAAAATCCTGCTTTTTATTCATCAAGACATGTTTACTGCCTCCCTTTTTTAACATGCACATGAAGCTATTTCCAAATAGTTCAGCCTTTTATGCAGTAGCGCTAGCTTTCTTTTTAATATTCCTTTGCTTAAATCCAAAACCTCAGGTCTTGCTTTATTACGACCTGGAAACGTCCCACCGTGACTAAAAACACTTGAATTGAATCTATTAGAGTGTAATCGAATGAAACTGACTCGCAGCCCTTTGTAAGGATGAGAAATTCCTAAGTTTGTAGTATTAATATATGTAACCAAAAGCAATGAGAATGAGAAAAGCAGAGCTATACCTCCCGTACAGACGTCCATGCACTTTATCAGTATCTTTTGTGTTGTGTGTGTAGTTTGTGCCACATAGTGATAAAGACCGGTGGTGAGCATAACCTTTTCAAACGTTTTCAAATCATCATCTATGATGGCGAGGCGAACGCATTGGCGTTCAGCTTTGAATAAATGGGTTGTTCTGTTAATGTATTAATATGTCTGACGTATTATGGATGAATTCCAGTCCCACGGCATATTAGATTGGGTGGCGCAGTGCAAAAACTAAACGGATTTGGTTCACATGAATAGGCTTAACTACCTAGAATACAATAATCCACCATTTCTGAATATTGTGTTGACATGCTTATAATTAATGCAAAAAATGCAATGCTCGAGTTCAAAGACCAGCCCTTCTTGTTTTTTTATTGGTTTGATACGAGCTATCTATCGTCTATCACAAGAGACCCGTTTCATTTTGACAAATTGTGCAGTCGCAGTACGCTCAAATGTACGTTTTGTAGTCAAATGAGCCATGTCAGTGGGTTAATGTACACCAGCAATAGGTCAGGAATCTTTGACCCCGGTTAGCTTTGAGGGAAAGAACAAACTCCCAAAACATGACGAGACATGTTCAAGTCAAATTTCACCCCAAAACCAGTTTATTTTCTCATTAATGCAATGCAAATAAATTGGATACTGCAATTTCATATCAACTACTTGCATATCATGGTACCTTAGAGTAAAATATGGATGCATTACAGTAATGAGAATTTGTGAATTTATTAGGGCTGTCAAAGGATTAATCGCTTCCAAAATAAAAGTTTGTGTTTACATAATGTGTGGGTGCACTGTGAATAATTATTTTGTATATATATAAATACACACACATGCTTGTATATTTAAGAAAAAAATATTATTTATATATAAAATATTTATATATTATATATAAATCTATATATATGAAAATATTTGTTAAATATATACAAGCATGTGTGCGTATTATATATTTAAAATAATTATTCACAGTGCACTCACATATATTATGTAAACACAAACTTTTATTTGGAAGCGATTAATCGCGATTAATCGTTTGACAGCCCTAGAATTTATGCAATATATTGGATTTGGGGTGTAATATGACCTGAGTGTGTTTTAAAGAGATGAGGAAAGCACATGCGAGGCAGAGGTGTATGTAATTCTCTTCTTGCTGCAATAAGGCACATTCACTTTTCCTTTCCCAAGCTTCCTAGGGCTGTCAAATGATTAATCGCGATGAATCGGCATCCAAAATAAAAGTTTGTGTTTGCATAATATATGTGTGTAGTGTGTATAATTATTTTGTATATATAAATACACACATATGCATGTATATATTTAAGAAAAATGTGTATTAATATCAAATATTTATATTTATGTATAATTATTTTTTTTTAGAAATATATATTAAGTATATACATGCGCATATTTCTTAAATATATACATGCATGTGTGTGTATTTATATATATAAAATAATTACACACTACACAAACATATATTATGTAAACACAAACTTTTATTTTGGATGCGATTAATCGTTTCACAGCCCTAGAAATTACTTTCTGTTTGCAGACTTGATATTTTTGTCATATTCTTTCACGTTCAGGAGCGGTGTAACAGATCGTCTGTACCCATTGCATCTCTCTTCTCTCCCTGTCCAATAATACTTGCCGTTTGTCTTAATAACTAATACTTGATCTTTCATTTTGGATCTATGCATCATGAAGTTGATACGGTTGACCTCCTGTATGTTTTGTCTGTATGTATATTTTTTTCTATAGATGTTCTGCACATGTCTGTAACATGTTTGGTTGTAATAACGTGGTTTAATCTGGCCTTAGGGTGTTTTAAAGTGATCAAATAAAATGCAAAAACTATAACAGACAACATTTTTATTTGATATGCAGACAAACCGTTAGCAAACAGGTACCGCTTTCTGTCTTAAACGCTTTGCAGTCGTGTAGTGTTTATCGAGCAGTGATGTCTGTTTTTTGCTGTCTAGTTTGTCTCTTGATTTGAAACGAAATCCATATCATTTACAGATTCTTTTATATGACCATGTTTTCATTTGTCGATTGTGAGGTAACTGGGGAGATTGGTAAATTACATTTTGGTAAGAAAAAAAAAAGAAAAGAAACAATTGTAAATAACTCTAAAAGAGATCTACTTAAATTGTACTGTACTTTCTAAAACATTGAAAAACTGATCTACAGTTTTTGTAGATATCTGTACTTTTGATTTATTAAAACAAGATTCTTTTAAGAGATGTGTCTGTGTGTGTTTAATACTGACGATGAATAATTAAGAGTAGTTCACTTTTAAAAAAACTTTTGTTGATGATTTCGTTCAAGATGTCCATGTCTTTCTTTCTTCAGTTGAAAAGAAATTAAGGTTTTTGATGAAAACATTCCAGGATTTTCTCCATATAATGGACTTCAATGGGGTCCAAACGGTTCAAGGTCCAAATGAGAGTTTCAGTGCAGCTTCAAAGGGCTTTAAACGACACCAGACGATGAATAAGGGTCTAATCTTAACTCGAAAAAGATTCATTCATTTTGATGAACGAGTTCGAACAGGAGAGTCACGAACGCGCATCACAGAACAGAGCAAGACGAGCATTTGAGCTTATAAAAACTTAAACTTTTTAATTTATTTTTTAAATGAGCGATCGTTTAGCTAGATAAGACCCTTATTCATCGTCTGGTGTCGTTTAAAGCCCTTTGAAGCTGCACTGAAACTCTCATTTGGACCTTGAACCGTTTGGACCCCATTGAAGTCCATTATATGGAGAAAATCCTGGAATGTTTTCATCAAAAACCTTAATTTCTTTGCGACTGAAGAAAGAAAGACATGGACAGTCAGTAGCTGCATAATAAGCTTTTCAGGCACATTAATGTTCAATATTAAGATTTTATGATTTTGAACATTAATATTCTTATATTAGTACAGGCGTCTACTTCATTTTAAACTTCACCGTGTGTGACACCATCTGTTCCTGACTTCTGAATCTGCAGAGAAAGTTCTTACGTCGTCTTCTGAAAGTAAATGTCCTGTTGGTCAGTGTCCCGATGATCTTCATATCCTGATGTGAAAGGTGCTGGAAGCCAGAAGATTAAGATGCGTGTTAACAGAGAGCTCTTATCAAGAGCATTTGTGTACAGTCTGTTAACAGCAGCTTGCATGGAACAAAACTACATGTGTTTATAATGTCTTTGCATAAAAATTAGGTTGGCATAATTTATGTCTCATTGCATCACAAATAAAACAATCCAAGCATTTTATAATATTTGAATAAAGGGTGAAGATGGAGGACATAACTTTTGGTCACAAATGTCAACATATGTCAGAATTTTTTTTTTAAATGCCCTTAAAAAACGAGGGACAAATATTGTCCTTTAATGAAAAAGTGCAGGTCATGTGAGTTTATCTGGTCAATACATGAGATTAAAGACGTAGTTGGGTAAAGAAAATCCAGCTTTTAATGTTGTTTATGTGTCTATGTGGTGTTTTTAACGTGCTTTAATACAAAACGTGTAAATTCATAAGTGGACAGCATCGCTGAGTATTTTCTGCTTAAAACTGCCGTGAACCAAAGACAGTCTCAAAAACACTTTGAAATCGCTGGTGTTTCTGACGTCACAAGGAGGCAGGGCTTATTTGCATATTCATAGAACCGCGTATACTAAACGAGGCGAGGGTGTCGAGTTACATTCAAGATATTTTAGAGACTTTTTTTTAAAGGAACACTTTTAAAAGTAGTTTTGGTTATCTACAGTGGCGTATTGCATTCACTTGAAGAAAAAAAATCTACTCTGTTTTTCTGAATTAACGAGTTAATTTTTCATGAGAAAATTTTTTTGCTCTGTTTTTCTGAATTAACAAGTTAGTTTTTCATGAGAAATTTTTTTTGCTCTGTTTTTCTGAATGAAAAATTTTTCTTATGAAAAATTAAGTTGTTAATTCAGAAAAACAGAGCAAAAACTTTTTTTCTAATGAAAAATTAAGTCGTTAATTCAGAAAAACAGAGCAAAAAACTTTTTTTCTCATGAAAAATGTAAGTCTGATTTAATTCAGAAAAACAGAGCAAAAACTTTTTTTCTAATGAAAAATTAAGTCGTTAATTCAGAAAAACAGAGCAAAAACTTTTTTTCTCATGAAAAATTAACTCATTAATTCAAGAAAAACAGAGCAAAAAAATTTTCTCATGAAAAATTAACTCGTTAATTCAGAAAAACAGAGCAAAACATTTTTTCTCATGAAAAATTAACAGAAAAAAAGTAGAGTAGATTTTTTTCTTCAAAGTGAATGCAATACGCCACCATAGTTATCAAAGATGAATTTTAAGGTATAATATGATTGACTGCAGCGGGACTTTAAAGGGATAGTTCACTTTGAAATTACTTTTTGGTATGTTTTATTTTACCTCAAGGGCATCCAAGATGTAGGACGTGGCTGTGGTTACAAAGAGGTAAAAACGATATAAATACTGTTCGTTTTCTCACACAAACCGCTCGTTTTGTGTCTTAGGCTATCAATGTGTACTTACATTTACGAGTCATTAAATCATGTTTAATCTGGACTTCTCTGTGCATGCTCTTTGAGGTGGTGACCATAGACCTCCATTATATGACTGACAGACAAGAACGGTTTGACCTAAAAATATCAAAATTGAAAATACTGTGGAAACAAAGACACCTACATCTTGGATGCCCTTGAGGTAGCTAAAACACATCAAAAATTAATTTCAAAGTGAACTATCCCTTTAAGTAATAGTTTCACAGCAGTTTCATGCTAACACGTCACGTTTATTTGTTTTGAATATTATGCTTAGAGGTTACTGACCCATAGACTGTCAACATATTCAAACCACAGATGCTTTGTTTATTTAAAACAATATATTCCTAATTGGAAAACCATTCAATGAAATATCTAAAATAAACTGAAGAGAAAAGTGTGTGTAACTGTTACCTGAGGAAATCAGGCGCTCTCACGTATCATGTGCTGGAAATCCTCCAGAGATAATCGACCATCATTGTCCATATCAGCTTCATTCGATCACCTTCTCACACACCATCCTCACCTCGTCCTCGGTCAGCTCGTTACGGGTCAGTCTGTTCAAGGTTTTCTCCAGGTTCGATTTACAGATGAAGTCATCGTTGTTGAAATCTAGAGGGAGAAACGAGATCAAGTTCTGCAAGTGAATAAATCACTATTAAAATGGGCAAATTAACATTATTTATCATTAAAATCACTTCATTTGTGTTTAACATGTAGTTTAAGCTATAAATAAATAAAAGCTTTTAATGCAACTTTTAAATTGTTTTTTATAAGCGTTAGTCAATTGCTTAATTTTTATGCAGGAAAAGAAAATTAGAAGTGTTTTTAATAAGTATAATAGTCATACCTTTCAAAGACACAAGACATTTTAACAGCGCAAAAATCAAACGACATCAATGTTCCAGTATGTAACTTTTTATACATATATTAACCCATTTTAACTAGAACACTTCGAATATATTGTTTTATTTATTTAATATTTACACTGTAAAAAAAATATCATGATTTTAACGGTAAATGACTTTAAAAGATGCTACGGTTAATAGTCTAACAGAAAGTTTCCATACTATATACTGTGAATAACTAATAGTTCTTACTGTACATTTAATGTAATTTTACAGTAAAATACCGTTAAAAGTGAGAAACCGTAACTTGACAATCTGACAAATCTTCACATTTGGTGTATTTTTGTTGAAATAACTGTTACTTCATAGTTTTTTCTAATCAGTAATGTACAATAGGGTTTTGTTACATTTAATGTTTTTAAAATAATGTTTATTGCATTTTTAAAGTGTCATGTGTGTAACCATGATGATGTCTAGTGTTCATGTGAATGAGACTTCTATATATTAATAATAACTCTTATTGTGGAAATTCCTTTTGCGATGAGCTTTAATATATCATGTGACTTTCATCTCGTCTGTGATTGGTGGTGGTCAGAGAATTACAATGGTATAAAACAGATAATAATACTTCAATATATCAGTAAATTAACATTATATAAGATAATGAAATACGTTTTAAAATGTATATTTAGTCAACCACCGTTTCTTTTACCATTTTTTTAACCATAAATTGTACTTTTTTTTTTTTACAGCGTATTATTATCTCATTTATTACAAGACACCCACAGTATGCCACAGTAAACCCTTTTTTGTAAACTTTATGCTTTGAACATTCTCAACAATTAATGCTTCTGTGTGTTCAGTCTGAATAACTTCAACATACTCTTGTTCCCATCATTGATCTGTATTGTTTGAGAGCCTTGTCATTTACCCCGTGTTAATGTTGCATGAGAACAGAGTCTTTTCTGTGACAGCAGTAGATCAGGTTCTCTGAGATCGTTTAATTAGACAGCGCATGAACACAGATATGAACAGAGCTTTCCATGGGCAGTTCCCACTTCAATGAACGTCTGAATTATTGATATTCATATGTCAGTTAAGGTTCAGCGGGTTCATCTCTACATGAATAGGAACAGAAGATTGAGATCAGGTCATAGTATGGAATGATTTCTTAGGCCTATCCTCACCACGTCCTTTGAGGATTATTATACGTTTTTGTTTAGTGAAAAATCACAAATAAAACATGTTAGATTAAAGGTTCTATTTAAGAATTTTATTGCCAATGTGTGAATAGCTATTAAAGGATATATTTCTTAAACGATAACTTCCCCTTGTTATGGAAGCTTGTTTCCGTCACTGAATAAAAAAACTAAAAAAAAATTGCGACTTTTTATCTCACAATTGCGAGATTTGTGAATTTGAGAATTGTGAGAAATAAAGTCACAATTGTGATATAAAGTCGCAATTGCAAAAACGCAAGTTGCAATTCTGAGAAATAAAGTCGCAATTGTGAGATATAAAGTTGCAATTCTGACAAATAAAGTCGCAATTGTGAGATATAAAGTCGCAATTCTGAGAAATAAAGTTGGAAATTGCGAGATATAAAGTCGCAATTCTGAGAAATAAAGTCGCAATTGCGAGATGTAAAGTCGCAATCATGAGAAATAAAGTAGTAATTGCGACATATAATTGCGAGATTTGTGAATTTGAGAATTGTGAGAAATAAAGTCGCAACTGTGATATAAAGTCGCAATTGCAAAACGTAAGTTGCAATTCTGAGAAATAAAGTCACAATTGTGGGATATAAAGTCGCAAATCTGAGAAATAAAGTCGCGATTGCGAGATATAAAGTCGCAATTCTGAGAAATAAAGTCGCAATTGCGAGATATAAACTCGCAATTATGAGAAATAAAGTAGCAATTGCGACATATAATTGTGAGATTTGTGAATTTGAGAATTGTGAGAAATAAAGTTCGCAATTGTGATATAAAGTCGCACTGCAAAACGTAAGTTGCAATTCTGAGAAATAAAGTCGCAATTGTGGGATATAAAGTCGCAATTCTGTGAAATTAAGTCGCAATTGCGAAATATAAAGTCGCAATTCTGAGAAATAAAGTCGCAATTGCGACATATATAGTCGCAATTCGGAGAAAAAAGACAGAATTGCGACTTTTTATCTCACAATTGCGAGTTTACATCTCACAATTCTGTCTTTATAATACATAATTGTGAGTTTATATCTCGAAAATTCTGACATCTTATCTCAGAATTGTGAGATATAAACTCGCAATTGCGAGTTATCAGGCCAATTCTAAGGGAAAAAAAGACTATAACTTTTTTCCCCCTCAAAATAGTTTATATCTCACAATTCTGACTTTACAACACACAATTCCAACTTTATATCATGCATTTCTGACTTTATAACACGGAGTTGCGACTTTATTTTACGCAATTCTGACTTTATAACATGCCTCTGTGAAAGACTTGGGACGTTTTGCCGGGAAAATCCAAAGGATGTGATGTGACGGTCATTTTGTTATTGAGAGAAAAGCGTGCAGCACATATTTACATCTTCATCTAAAAGTAGCTGTCAGCAGTGTATTCCGCGTCTGGATGTTTGTATATCACAGCGAACTAAGATTTTCCTAACTTCGTTTTACTTCTCAGCAAAAAAAAAGAAAAAGAAAAAGAAAAGAAAATTAACTAAAACACTGTGAGTAAATTGGGGCATTGAATCACGTTCAGTCTCGTGTACGTTACCTGTGTGCACGAGATCTTGCAAGTTTGATCACTCGCAGTTCACGTAATGGCCACTGGTGTCGCTAATAACAAGAGTTATTGAATTCTAAATATAAACATCTACACAGAGTCCTAATTAAACTTATTTCATTTAGTTGCCAAGGCAACATTTGTAATTGTTGTTTAAGTTAAAGTTGAAGAATGAAAACCACTAACCGGAATAAAAACTAAAACAGCAAAAAAAATATATATATAATGTAATCTAAATATAAATGAAATAAAAATAAATTGAACCTAGTTAGTAATGTTTACAAAAAGAGTCAAAAAGCACAACAAAATGCCCCCAAAAATAAATATGGAAATAACATAAAAAATAATAGGCTTACTAATAGAACATCAGTCAGAACATTACTCAATTAATTCTATTTTGCTCTTGTTAAAGTTGGTCATGTGAATTTTCAAGGTTCACTGAATTTTTTAAGGTTCACTTAAAAGTGACTTTAGTGCTGCGCTGTGGACAATTTGATAGACCCTTTTTTGCCCACGAAATTTCGTGACCGCACCTTAAGACTGACCGTAGATCTTAAAAGCGTAATACGCCTTCAGGTCCGCGGGGCCATTTCACTGAGCACTGAAAACATGTCCAGAAAGTCGTCCAAAGTCATGTTTCCTTCTCCATCCTCCGAGAAGACCTCAGCGATCCTCTGCCTGAATGGGTTATCCTAAATAAAAGATGATTTTTTATTCTTAAATGTGTACAGTGGAATTTCCCAGCCAACATGTCAAAGTGGACCCCAGTTGAACTGCGCATTATTTTAAAATAAAAATCATAATACTATTCACGTCGTAAGTATTCATATGAAATCGCACCTCTGAAAATCTTAACCCTTAGGTGCTCTTCGTTTCAGAGTCACACTTATTATCTTCCCGGTCAAAAGTGACCGGACACCTGAAAATGAAATTTTCTCCATCCCAGTAAAACCAATGCAATTTATTTTTGTTCAATAATATTTATTCTTTTTAATTTAGTATTTTGAGACAATTTGATTGAATTTATTCATATTTATGCAATATTTATGGTCTATTTTTGCCATGGAAAAATATATATATATTTCTAAATATATATTATTTTTTTTCAAAAAATTATTAATGCAGTATTTTAGTATAATATAGAGTCTAGGCCTTCAGAAAAAAATATTTTTTGAAGAAAATTAGCACCATCTGGTTACAGTATAGAGAAAAAGCGTAGAATCATGGTGTAACCACTAGCCCTCCAAGTGCTCTTCGTTTCAGAGTCACACTTGTTATCTTCCCGGTCAAAAGTGACCGGACACCTAAAAATGAAACTTTCTCCATCCCAGTAAAACCAATGCAATTTATTTTTGTTCAATAATATTTTTTTCTTTTTAATTTTGTATTTTGAACCAATTTGATGTTACTATTAATATTTATGCAATATTTATGGTCCATTTTTGCCATAGAAAATAATACAAAAAAATATTTTACCACTTAAATTGCTCGAATCATGACCTTATTTTTTTTTTCCTAATTTTCTGATGAACCTGTGATTTTTAAATATTCAAAACAGATTTCTTTAATCACAATTTATTGGTGTTTTTGTGTATAAAAGTGTGTGTGTGTGGGTGGGTATGTCTGTTTTGCACTCTTGACGTTTTAGAGTGTCACCCCTTCAATGCTGAGCACTTTTTTCTGCATTGTGGCTCAATTTGTAGATTGTACACACAAAGATTCTCAAAGTTTTTGTGTTTTTGTCAATTTCCCATTTCATTTCCTATGGTTCGGTCATTTTTGACTGAAGAGCACAAGTGTGACAATTTTTTTTACGACCACTTAGCCTGCTCGGATCATGACCCTTTAATTTTTTTGTAAATGGTAAATGGACTGCATTTATATAGCGCTTTCATAGACCCAATGGCCACCAAAGCGCTTTACAATTTGCCTCACATTCACCCATTCACACACACATTCATACACCGACAGCGACGGCAGCCATGCAAGGCGCCATCCAGCTCGTCGGGAGCAGCTGGGGTTAGGTGTCTTGCTCATGGACACCTCGACACTTGGTCAGGTGGAACCGGGGATCGAACCACCAACCTTTCGGTTTGTAGACAACCTACATGAACCACTGAGCCACTGTGTGTTCACATCCCCAATGCCATAAAAGTCACCAGGTTTCGTAACATTCCGAATGAAGCTGTGATTTTTAAAATTTCACATTTTTTCACATTTTTTCACATTTTTCAGTCAGAAATGACCAAAGAGCACCTGAGGGTTAATTATGATTAATACTTTAGTGGTATTTCGTCGTCCCATAGTTAAAACAGTCTCATATATATTGCATAAGGTCTTTTTCTGTGTCTCTCAACCAGATGCTGCAGGATTGTTTCCTCTTCACTAATACTTCACAAACACTTGATTAACCTGAGCTGTCGGTTCTCTGAGTTGCGAGGATCTGATAACGCTTAACCCCACCAAGACTGCGAATCAATTAGTAGGAGTTTCATAATAGATGAGGAACACAGATGAGATGCGCTGTACCTTCAGCTCCGGCATGCTGCCAATGAGCTCGTACGGCAAACGCACGTCCGGCCCGTGGTGTAGTCAAGTGGCACAGAGCTGAGGAGCCAAATCACGGTATTGGTGAAACAGTCTGAGGAAAGACAACATGCAAAGAGACATTATGTGGAAGTAGACCTATGGGACATTTTCACTGTTAATGCATGTAGTGACTATGCTCTAAAAATGCTGGGATGTTTCAACTCAACTCAACTCTAAAAATTGAAATTACAATTTTTTAACCCAACATTTGGGTTTGTCCATATTTGACCCCAAAATTGGGTTAAAACAACCCAGCATGTTTTATAGTGAGGCTTTTTCAGCCAATTTAAACAATTTATATCGCATATCTCACCTCAGAATTTCTTTTCTGGTGAAATAAGTGCAGTCCTTCAAAATGAAGCAAAAACATGCAATGGTTTATAAAGCAGCATTCATTGTTTGAGAAAAAATACAATGAGGTGCAAATCATTTATACACATTCATGAATATAGCTGATAACCATAACAGTTTGAATATCACTCTTATCTTGACCATTTTAACTTTAAACCTGCTATACACTCACCTAAAGGATTATTAGGAACACCTGTTCAATTTCTCATTAATGCAATTATCTACTCAACCAATCACATGGCAGTTGCTTCAGTGCATTTAGGGGTGTTGTCCTGGTCAAGACAATCTCCTGAACTCCAAACTGAATGTCAGAATGGGAAAGAAAGGTGATTTAAGCAATTTTGAGGCAGGTCTGAGTATTTCACAATCTGCTCAGTTACTGGGATTTTCACACACAACCATTTCTAGGGTTTACAAAGAATGATGTGAAAAGGGAAAAACATCCAGTGAGCGGGAGTCCTGTGGGCGAAAATGCCTTGTTGATGCTAGAGGTCAGAGGAGAATGGGCCAACTGATTCAAGCTGATAGAAGAGAAACTTTGACTGAAATAACCACTCGTTACAACCGAGGTATGCAGTGAAGACACAACACACACAACCTTGAGGCGGATGGGCTACAACAGCAGAAGACTCCACCGGGTACCACTCATCTCCACTACAAATAGGAAAAAGAGGCGACAATTTGCAAGAGCTCACCAAAATTGGACAGTTGAAGACTGGAAAAATGTTGCCTGGTCTGATGAGTCTCGATTGTGATGATAGAGTCAGAATTTGGCATGAACAGAATGAGAACATGGATCCATCATGCCTTGTTACCACTGTGCAGGCTGGTGGTGAGTGGTGTAATGGGATGTTTTCTTGGCACACTTTAGGCCCCTTAGTGCCAATTGGGCATCGTTTTACATGTCCATCCTCTTTATGGCCACCATGTCCCCATCCTCTGATGGCTACTTCCAGCAGGATAATGCACCATGTCACAAAGCTCCAATCATTTCAAATTGGTTTCTTGAACATGACAATGAGTTCACTGTACTAAAATGGCCCCACAGTCACCAGATCTCAACCCAATAGAGCATCTTTGGGATGTGGTGGAATCGGAGCTTGTGCCCTGGATGTGCATCCCACAAATCTCCATCAACTGCAAGATGCTATCCTATCAATATGGGCCAACATTTCTAAAGAATGCTTTCAGCACCTTGTTGAATCAATGCCACATAGAATTAAGGCAGTTCTGAAGGCGAAAGGGGTCAAACACAGTATTAGTGTGGTATTCCTAATAATCCTTTAGGTGAGACTATTTCACAAAAGTGCACAAATTTTTATACTTTTCAAATGTAATGGCGTTTTTAAGATGCGGGTGAGATACACAGTTCAAAAGTTTGGGGTTAGTAAGTTTTTTTTTTTAAGTAATGCTTTTATGTTGCAAAATATTGTATTTCAAGTAAATGCTGTTCTTTTCAGCTTTCTGTTCATCAACGAATTATGAAAAAATGCAACATTGACATTAATAATAGTAAATGTTGATCTTGTGCATCAGAATCATCATATTATAATGATTTCTGAAGGATCATGTGACACTGAAACACTGGAGTAATAATGACGCTGAAAAATCAGCTTTGATCACAGAAAATAAATTACATTGTACAATACATTCACATAAACATCACATGAAGTGTATCATTTGAATAAAATAAATGCAGCCTATTGTGAAAGTAAGCACTGAAGTAAGCAGTGAAGATGCTTACCAACCCCAAAGTTTTGAATGCTCATGTAATATCCAAAATAATGTTTGGCCTGACCTGATATGCGTCCAGTTGCTGGGATGTAAAGATGGTTTGTTTGTTCCCATCCTCGCAGTGCCATGGCAAACTCCCTGTGGTCTGCAGCGAATGCCAGCAGATGTTTCAGATATGAAATACTGGCACAAAAGGCCTCGGAGAGACACGGTAGATCAGGTGTCGGCCTTTAGTTCTGTTATAATGGCGGTATTTCATCATTTAGCTGCCGTGAATGGCGGTCTCTCT
The DNA here is from genome assembly GCA_030378365.1 of Hybognathus amarus. NCBI lineage: Eukaryota > Metazoa > Chordata > Actinopteri > Cypriniformes > Leuciscidae > Hybognathus > Hybognathus amarus. The sequence continues at coordinate 348,372 of JAQIUQ010003906.1, read as the reverse complement.
CTGACATGAATGCGTGCTGTCGGTCAAACGGAGCAGGGTTAACAGCGTCAGATTACTGACTGATTCACACAGAGTAAAAACTGCTAACCTGCCATTGTTTTATAAGAGCAAATAAGATAAAAAAAGTCACTTTGCTGGTATAAATGCTGGCTGCATTTATTTGAGGAAAAATAACGTTACATTAAAGAGACTGAGAGAAAGTGTGTGTGTATGTGTACCGGGAAAGTCAATATAGCCTACTAGGTGTAGTTCACTTAAAAAAAAAAAAAAAAAAAACTTTTGCTGATAATTTACTCACCCCATGTCATCCAAGATATCCATGTCTTTCTTTTCTTCAGTCGTAAAGAATTTAAGTTTTTTGATGAAAACATTCCAGGATTTTTCTCCATAGACCATATGCACCAGAGAAACGTGGGCGCCGTCATCTGCAGAATATTGTCTTTGAACTTCCGGTTTCGCGGTGGCTCTGTATATTTCTATGACATCGCTGTCGAGGAATAATTAGCTGGTGAAGTGGATTTACTTATTGTAGAGTTAACAAAAGTTATCATGAGCATAATGTTTATCATAAGCATTGGATGTCTAAACAAATGTCGACTCGGGAACTTTTTACGAGCAGTTCATTTCATACCTATGCAAGATCACTGTCAAAATACAGACCGGAAGGCAAAAGACAACGCAGCGCAGCACTGAAAAGGGGCGGTGCTACATAAGGTCTATAATGGACTTCAATGGGTACCAAATGATTCAAGGTCCAAATGAGAATTTTAAAAATGACTGAATGTTTCTTTAGAGTCATTTTGTTCATTAAACGAACAAAATTAATGGAATGACTCGAAAAAAGATTAGTTCATTTTGATGACACGAGTTTGAACAGGAGAGTCACGAACGCGCATCACAGAACAGCCAAGGCGAGCATTTGTGTTTTATTTATTTTTAAATGACCGCTCGTTTCGCTAGATAAGACCCTTATTCGTCGTCTGGTGTTCGTTTAAAGCCCTTTGAAGCTGCACTGAAACTCTCATTTGGACCGTATAGTACTATAGAGAGTATAAAAACTTGAAGTAATGCAATAGAAACGGCAAATTGAACCATTTGGACCCCATTGAAGTCCATTATATGGAGAAAATCCTGGAATATTTTCATCAAAAACCTTAATTTCTTTTCACCTGAAGAAAGAAAGACATGGACATTTTGCATGACATGGGGTGAGTGAATTATTAGAAAAGTTGAACTACTCCTTTAAATAACTTCTTACCAGTAAGTCTTAACTATATTTTGCGGAACAAATTTGTACCAAAGTAAAAAAAAACCTTCCTTTAGGGATGCCCTCATTTTTAAAAAATAAAGTAATAAATGTTTTTTGAAAATGTAAAAATGCAGAAAGTTTTGTGTGATGGGTAGGTTTAGGGGTCAGAGTTGGTGTGTGTGTGTGCATTCTTGTGTGTGTGACAGTTAAGCAATATATTCTATACTAAGTTTATATTTTGTATTTGACTTTTCTCTGGTTTTCTCTGGTTTTCTCTTTTGTTGTAGTTTTTTGAGGAGTGAAATGTGACCCAGGCATCTTCACCTCTTTCATCCTAGTTTCAGTAATGTTCCTAATAAAGCGTTTTGACTGAAGATCTTGTGAAAAGCAGCCTGGTGTATTGTGTTAATTGCATCTCAATTATGGCATTAAATATGCAAGCATTCGTGCACTAGTTGACCATTGTGAGTTTAATTGGTTGGCACAGAAGCTGAACCGTATCAGTTGATCCTGTGGAAGCCCTGCTAGCTGTTTTACCCCTTGTTTTTTCTTTCTCTTTTACTTTCACTCTATAGGAGGCGATCAGCTCATACTCTACCTGTCACCTGTTGCTTTAGTTGGCCCTTTTCCCATATGATCCCATGGGAAGACACAAGATCAAATTCAGATCAGATGCTGTATATAACAGAGGAAAGTTACTGCATGTTACATCAAAAAGTTGTATCTTCCTTTTAAATGGTGTTTGTATTTGCAATATATGACACCAACCACAGAAATAAAACTTTGTTTATCATTTATTTAGACTTTATAATAGTTCATCAACATGCAATGATTACATCTTTTACAAGTGACCAACTCAAGCTCCTCCATACATTACAATTTAAGTCCAGATTCACAGCATAAACACAAGCAATATCCATAATTTCATTGTCTAGGTTAACTATAGACCCGATATAGTCCGGCTATGACTACGAGTAACACACTTCTAGACAAAATAACCTTGAATTTGGTTATGCCTACATGTCGTTTTTGCCAAAATAACTTGCTAGATGTATGTATGGCAAGCCGTTTTAGCTTTTATTCATTTCCAGGATATGAATTCTTGATATCAACAATTAATTTTTTCTTTTATATCAACAATTTAATTGCTGATATCTGTAATTGTATTTTCACTAGTGAAATTTCTCCATAGGCTGCCATTCAAAATAAATTGTTAATATCAAGAATTGATTTTTGACTAGTAGAAATATCATTTTTGATATCAATAATTACATTGTTACTAGTAAAAATGTGAATTCCTGATATCAATAATTAAATTGACACTAGATGAAATGCCTATTCTTGATATCAACAATTCAATTTGTTCTAGTAAAAATTATCCTGTTTGATATCTGAAAATGTATTTGTGATATCAATATTATTTAAGATATCTAAATGTCTTTCTTACTAGTAACAATCACATTCATGATATAAGAAATTAACATTGTCACTAGTAAAAACTGAATTATTGACATAAAAAATGAATTGTTACTAGTAGCAATTCAATTGTGGATATCAAGAATAGACATTTCAACTAGAAACAATTGAATTCTTGATATCAAAAATAAAGGTTTTTACTAGTAATAATTGTATTTCTGATATGTGAAATTGGAATTTCAACTATAAAGAAATCAATTCTTGATATCAACAATTGGTTTTGAATGGCAGCCTATGGTGAAAATACAATTGTTGATTTCAAGAATTCATATCCTGGAAAAATGAATAAAAGTTAAAACGGGTTGCCATATGTATGATATTTCATCATGTAAGCAAAGTAAACCGTGATTACAAGGAGTTTGGTTTCATTTCTTTATCTAATTGATGACTAGTCTATTCTTTGGCTGATTTACACTTCTTTTAAACGCAAAACGACGTGATTGGCCGGTTTGTTTCACAGAAAAATTGTATGCTTTGTTGATCTTCCTTTTAAAGGTGTTTGTATTTAAAACAAGAATAAAAATAAAAAATCATCCCCGTTCGTTCATCATTTTTGTGTAAGAATTTATTTAGACTTTATAATAGTTCACAACATGCAATATACAAATTTACATCTTTTACAAGTGACCGACTCAATCTCCACCATATATTAAAATTTCATGTCTATTTACATATTTTACAATTTCAATCCTGAAGAGTTTTGACAGGAGAGCGATGTTTCTCAGTGACAGCCGCAGCTTCCCGCCACCATATCGTCGTACTGCTTCAGCACCACGTTCTCGTCGTCGTCGAAGTACAGCAGGTCTGATGCTGAAGAGTTTGTCCGGGACGCAGCAGGCGTCTCGATGCCTCTGGTCAGTTTGAGGGCGTTGATGATGGACTGGACCGTGGCGTGATTGGTCGGCCTCATGTTCTGACCCCAGCGGAAACGGACAGGAGCCTTTGCAGTGATAAGCGTTGTATCCGCGCGGAGACACCGATCCACCCCGACCAGCCAATCTCCTCAAAGTCCACGTAGAGAGGCAGACGCTGACACGGCATCTTCTCCGCGCTGTCGTCAAAGTCTGCAGATCGAGCGCTTCGACGGGCCGCGCGGGGAGAGGGAGGCTGGGAAACGGGAGACTTGCTCCAATGGGAGAATCATCTGAACCTGAGGAGAAAGAGGAGTGCAGGTTAGAACCGTAGAATGGAAAAAAAGATGGAAGTAGCGTCAAAAAACATTGTGGGCGGAGCCAGATGTCGCCATCTTGGCTGTGCGTCAAAATGCTCAGAGGCTGAGGTGACGTGACGCTAACACACAGCAGATGAACGGATAGTGGTGACATCAGAGGCAATCCACCTGTCATTCAAGTGGCCACGCCCTTAATTATGCAGAACTTTAAGGCTTAATATAATTTAAACGGATGAATTATAAAAAAATTCACCCCTCACAGTTTTCATGAAGGACAAAATTAGCTATATAGACCAAAAACACTTTTGAACCAGGCTGTAAACATGTTTTTTGCTGCTGTAAAGTTGGGCAGTTTAACATTGGGGTCTATGGGATTGACTCTCTTTTGGAGCCGGTCTCTAGTGGCCAGTCGATGAATTGCAGTTTAAGTCACTTTAGTGTTGGATGCAAGAGATAGTATTAAGGTTGCCGCTGTTTGAGAACGAGCGTTTATGTGCCGCCAACCCCAAATATGTTCCATACTGCGTGAGGAACCCCTAACTTAAAAATGTAAAAGTCTCTTTTTCAAAATATATATATATATATATTGTTAACTAGTAATAGATTTTATCATGTATTTATTTTTATACTATTTTTTGCATCTCACTATATTAAAAGTATGTTCCCATTCATCCAAAAAATTATAAATGTGTAAAATCATTTCTATTCAGTGTTATTTTAGCATCATTGAAATACTAATTTTATTATTTTCCATTTTAATTTTTGAAAAAAATTCAGCAATTTTGTCTATAATGTTTATATAGACATTTAAAAAAAAAAAGTCTATATATGTTATATAGGTAAATATGTATATATGTATATAAAAGGGTTTTTTATGTTTTATTTCAGCTAATGTTTATTGTATTTCAAGTAATGTAAATATGTTTTAGCGTTAGTTTCTATTGCATTATTTCATGTTTTTATACTCTCTATGGTACTATACTGTATTATTTTATTTATTTAAGTATTGTCTATTTTTTATATTTATTTAAACTATTTTTATTTTAATAAATTAATTAAGTTTATGTTTTACTATTTACTAAATATTTTACAATTGAATATATACAATTTTTTATTTACTTTATTTTTTATTTTTACATTGTTACATTTTCCCCCAAACTCCCTGGTTTGAATAAGCACAATTTAAAGCAAGATGTTCTTGAAATGAAACTACACAGTGCTGTTTTGGGTAGAGATACTGTATGAGAAATAATAAAGAGATGCATATGACAAACCTTTAGTAGTCTTCGAGAGAAGCCGCCCGTCTGCCGTCGTCGGTGAACAGGACCAGCATGGGCTGTTTGCTGTGATGATGATGACGGCCGGATGCGAAACGCACACTTTTCAGGTCCATCTGAAGACCTGCTAGAGTCCTCATTCGAGACCAGGACCCCCAGATTACTGCCCTCATCTGACGTCCAAGAGCGCACCTTCCAGATACAATTAATACATTTTTAGCTCACTGTTTGCATATGTACATTTCTGAAATGCATAACATATCACTCCAAATTGTCATGTGGATGTAACTGTCATGTGCATTTTCTGTAACGCTGCATTTTGTGAAAAGCACTATACAAATCAATGTGAATTGAATTGAATAAACAGAAATGGAAGAAAACTGAACCGGAAGACAATACAATGCCAATTTTTTTTAGATTTACATTTATGCATTTGCCAGATGCTTTTATCTAAAGCAACTGACATTGCATTTCAAGGATCACATTTACAGTCTTCTCCATTTCCCTGGGAATCGAACCCATGACCTTGGTGTTGCAAGCATGGACGCTCTCCTGTTTCTCGAGCTAATAAATATTGAAGTCTTCTGTTTAAAACAAATATAGAACCAATATAGAATGGTTATTACACGCACAAAGTGGCAAACTAGGATAAATTCATGCATGTCAAAAATATATTCCGATTTGAAGCTGACATTAAAGACATGACATTGGCCGTTCTGTATAGCCTACATTCAGATTCATCAACCGCTTGAAACTAAAAGTTGTGCATGTAAATTCCTCATTTTCGTTCATATCCTAGGCTACTTACGGGCTTGAGTGATGGTGAAAACCTCCCAGCCGGAGGAATGGATGGGAACCAGTCTGACGAGAGCAGCTTCTTCCCTTGCGAGACGTTCTTTTTACTGCCGTCGAGAACCTGATAGACACTGACCTGTAGAAACACACCACTTCAATGATTAATAACCAGAAGAACTTACTTCGTTGCACTTCTTCGGGTGTGTAGTTAGGAGCGTACCTGACAGAAGTGGTGTCTGTTGAAGGCGAGAGACGCTCTGAGGCCTGAGCTTGAACAGATGAAGCTCGGCCGTCAGGATCTTCTCACTCTTGGCCACCGTGGACATGTTGAAGAGAAACTCCACATGCTCACTGTGCACTACAGAGGGATGGACAGATAGATGAAGTCATGATGTGAAATGACAAACTATGCACATTTTTACACTGAGGGCTGTAACTATCATCACACTCAAAATGCTGGGTTGTTTCAACCCAAATTTGGGACAAATATGGACAAACCCAAATGTTGGGTAGAAATGTGATTAAAAATGCAGAGTTTGATTTTAAATGACATTTTTAACCCAACATTTGGGGTTGTCCATATTTTACCCAAATTTGGGTTAAAACAACCCAGCATTATTTAGAGTGTAAAACAACAACAATTGGATATTCAGGATCAATATTGGTTAATGAGCCATTCTCAAAACTTTACATTTAAATATTTTTTATACATGCTTGCCTAAAGTTAAACTTCACACTAAAACATGCAATTCCATATTTCAGAATTAAAATATGAATTCAACAGTAGTACCAAAATATTGAGTATTTGATTGTGTGGTTTAGTTGATCTATTTCTCATGATTCAGTCATTTGTTAGTTAGTACAAGTTTAGTTTTATAGACATGACAAATATATTCAGTGCTGTGAATTGAATTGAATTGAATTAATTACAAACCCAACTGTTTTAATTTTTCTAAATGTTTAAAACCAACGGTTGGGTTTGTCCATATTTAACCCAAACATAGGTTGAAACAACGTTTTTTTTTTTACTTTACAACCGTTATTTTTTTAAACCCAACGGTTGGTTTAATTTTTTTAAATGTTTAAAACCAACGGTTGGGTTCGTCCATATCTGAACTAAACATGGGTTGAAACAACGGTTGGTTTATTTTACTTTACTATTTTTTAAACCCAACGGTTGGTTTAATTTTTTTAAATGTTTAAAACCAACGGTTGAGTTCGTCCATATTTGACGATTGGTTTATTTTACTTTACTATTTTTTTAAACCAACGGTTGGTTTAATTTTTCTACATGTTTAAAGCCACCGGTTGGGTTTGTCCATATTTAGGAGACATTTTTTAGTGAAAACGACAAGTGCTCTCCAACACTTTTCAATCCCAAATGTTCTTTTGTATATCCACTTCAAGTGAAAAAAAAATCAGAAAGTATCTTACGTTTATCGAAGAAACTTCGGACCGTGTTTCCCTCCAGGAGCGAAGGGTCTTTGGTGACCCCGTCCACATCTGCGATGGTGTTGTACAGGTCCAGCATGTACTGGGGAGGCTGTTTGTGTCCCCGAACCAGTGCGGCAGGAGGATCCTCCATCCCAAACACCTCCAAAAGCCTCTTAATCGCCTCTGGAACGAACTTCTTCAGACTCGCTCTGCACTGTAAAGTGGTTTTCCAGGTAATTAAGAGACGGTCTGCTGACGGCGAGGCCCATCATCACGGAGATCCAGATCAGTGCAGGTAACATGATGATCAAATCCTCAGAGACGGTGTTTGGTGGCTGGAACTGGACTGAACTGAAGCTCTGCCGGAGTGGGACCTGTTTATATGATGTTGGCCCAAAGTCTTCGGTCAACAGCCATAAAGAGCTGCTATTTAGTCGCAAATGTAAATCAACAATCAGTGAATGTAAAGCAAATCTAATGGCGGTGTTAACGAGGTGCGAACAGGACTGGTGGTCCTCGAGAGATCCTGGGGGGAAATTAGTGTTTATCAAATGTGAATTGCTGTAAATAAGCCCTATATATTTAGATTAAATAAAAAGGTTACATTTAAATGTAAGATATTTTAATCCACTACATTTCGCGCGTCTTGAAGAGTCATTTGCGCACGTTTTGCGCGCGGCGGGTGGTTAACTTCCTTCAGAATGGATCCATTAACTGAGACAAAACGAGGATAATGGGATACAGGGAACAATTATTTCGAAAGCATGCGCCCTGTGTTTTCATGTTAATGGCACACACACCTGCTCAAACAGAGATTTGAGTCTGAGCAAATTAAAAATCACCTCATTTTAACACGCAGGACTGGATTTGCATAAATGAGCTCAATCCTCGTCGAGTTCGAATCAATATATAGTTAATGTAATTGTGAGAGACTTTTCTGGGTGGTTTAGACTAGTTTCATTTCTCATCTAGTGTGTTTGTTTTCATTAGGGCTCATTATAGTGTGTTTGAATCCCCTGATCCGTCTGGCAATGTGAGGAGTTTTATTAATGCTCTTGGGTGGCAGGAGCTCTTCTTATTATGTCATTTAGGAGCTTTATGTTGCTTTAAGATTAATGAAGTTATTTTAGTTTATCTAGCTAGCTAGCTAGCTGTCTGTATGTCTATCTATCTATCTATCTATCTATCTATCTATCTATCTATCTATCTATCTATCTATCTATCTATCTATCTATCTATCTATCTATCTATCTATCTATATCTATCTATCTATCTATCTATCTATCTATCTATCATCTGTCTATCCATGTATCTATCTATCTAGCTGTCTGTCTTTTTATCTGTATGTCTTGTTCATCTGTCTATTCATCTGTCTGTAAATATCTATATATCTAGCTGTCTGTATGTTTATCTATCTGTATGTCTGTCTGTCTGTCTATCTATCTATATGTTTATCTATCTGTCTGTATGTCTGTCTGTATGTCTATCCATGTATCTATCTATATCTAGCTGTCTGTCTTTTTTTCTGTATGTCTATCTGTCTGTTCATCTGTCTATTCATCTGTCTGTAAATATCTATCTATCTATCTATCTATCTATCTATCTATCTATCTATCTATCTATCTATCTATCTATCTATTCTATCTATCTATCTATCTATCTATCTATCTATCTATCTATCTATCTATCTATCTATCCATCCATCCATCCATCCATCCATCCATCCATCCATCCATCCATCCATCCATCCATCCATCCATCCATCCATCCATCCATCCATCCATCCATCCATCCATCCATCCATCCATCCATCCATCCATCCATCCATCCATCCATCCATCCATCTCTACAATATTTAGTTGGGATTACAGTATTTAGTTGGGATTACAGTATTTTGTAGGCTATTTTGCATATGCGACGCCTCTTTGTCATTTGCATGTCTTGCTAATGCCTTAATTATTGGTTGATTTGTAACGTGATTTGAAGCTGAGACATGATTTGCATGTGTAACACTCTAGTCTGTGCATCTTGTCAGGTAGTCCAAAAATGGTAGACTGAAAGATTTTCTATCATAGATTTTATTTACAAAATACTTTTTACATAATGTACATATATTACAGACATGTTTGAACGACATCATGCTTTTAAATTGCCGTTCATCAACGCACAACCCCAAACCTGACATTAGGGCCGGTGCACATGGTCAAATTGATGTAGTCGCTGAAGTCTTCCAGTGGGTGGCGATGTGTTTAAGACTGGCATAGACAAGAAGTGATGGCCAGAACGGTGCGGATCTGTCCGTGTTGACTGAGGAAAGTGTGGCTCTCGTAGTCTTGAGGAACACAAGCGTTGCCCTGTCCTTCAGCCCACAGCAGACATTCCCCGAGATCAGACGCACTCCTGCAGAAACACAGTTCAATTCACATTCACTATTATTATCTTCACAACACAGCTTTCATCAAGTCCACATCACAATTTGTGACCCTGGACCACAAAATCAGTCTTATGTGTCCATTTTTAAAAAAAAATTAGATACATCACCACCTAGAAGCTAAATAAATAATCTTTCCACACTGTAAAAAAATGTATTGTTAACTTAAAAAAATAAGTAACCTGGCTGCCTTCATTGAAATTTGAGTTAATACAATGAAGGAAATTGATTTAATCACCAGAAACTCAAGATATGTATGTTATCTGAACTATATAAATGATTTAAGTTGATTTGACAAAAGTGATTACAGAGATTTTTTGTGATTATTTTTTTACAGTGCATTGATGCATGGTTTGTTAGGAGTAAGACAATATTTGGCCCAATATTCAAAAACTATTTGAACATCTGGAGGGTGCAAAAAAATCAAAACATTGATAAAATCGCCTTTAAAGGTTTTCATTTCTGTTGGCGATTGTGCTGCATCCACTCACAAAAATAAAATTGATATATTTAAGTTATTTACGAAATATCTTCATGGATCATGATCTTTACTTAACATCCTAATGATTTTTGGCTCAAAAGAAAAATAATTTTGACCCATACACTCTAAACAATGCAGGCCTTAAAGTTTTAAGGCAACCAGGTTACTTCATTTTTTAAGTTAAACCAACATTATTATTTTTTTACAGTGTAAAATTGTTAATGTCTATCGAAACCTCACACAAAATTGGAACTTATCTTTTATTTAGGACAGAAGTAATTACAACGGAAAGATATATTCTACATCTATTAATCCTATTTACATTTATATTTTACACTACCGATCAAAGGTTTGGAGTAATTAATACTTTTTTTAAGTATAGTCTCTTATGCTCATTCAGGTTGCATTTATTTGATCAAAAATACAGTTAAAACATTTCTGCAAAAGTAGATATGCATATTATAATGATTTCTGAAGGATCATGTGACACTCAAGACTGGAGTAATGATGATGAAAATTCAGCTAAATTACATTTTATATATATATATATATATATATATATATATATATATATATATATATATATATATATATATATATATATATATATATATATATATATATATATATATATATATATATATATATTCACATAGAAAACACTTATTTTATTTTGTAAAAATATTTCACAATATTAGTATTTAAACTTTATTTTTGCTTAAATAAATGCAGCAGCCTTACGAAACTTCTTTCAAAAACACAATCAAATGTGTGTGAGTGCATGTGTGTGTGTGTATCATGTCACCAAAACTACCCTGAAAAACTAACAGAAACTTGTATTTCTGCTTTGATTTAAAGAATAACAGAATTGTCAAAGTAAACTTTTGTCTTTTGGTGTGCACTGTAAAAGGTGTGTGTGTGTGTGTGTGTGTAATGGGTAGGTTTAGGGGTCAGGTTAGTGTGTGTGATGGGTATGGTTTAGGGGTCGAGTTAGTGCAAGGGTACAGAATATAAAGTTTGTACAGTACAAAAACCATTATGTCTATGGAGTCCCCATAAAACGAGTGTGTGTGTGTGTGTGTGTTTGCTCAGCTGTGTGTAAGGTGGGATATTCCGGTGTGTACCTGAGAAGACAGCGGCTCCCTGAGGTGCAGCTTCCCAAACATCTGCCAACATCTATTTCCTGTAAGAAAATTAGCAACACAAGAGAGAGAGGCCATCAGTGCCTGCTGTTAATGCGGGACGGCCCGCTAACATGCGAAGTGCTTTGATTTGGCACCTGCAGGGACCATTTGTGTCCTCCTCACACCTTTTACGAGAGCGTCGACAGACAGAGAACATCTGACGCAGATGTGTTCAATAAGCAGAGCGCACTAAACTTCACAACGGCAAGATTTAACCTCATGTCTGTTTTAGAAATTCACTTTTACTTCATTTAATAGTTGGAACTCATTGTCCTATTATAGAGATTTCAAATACTTAAAGTCAAATACTAAAATCACACTAAACTAGATAGCTCTACATGTTAAATATTTGGGACATTTTGTCACTTTTCAAGGCAAAATGAACCATCAAGGCATAAGAATTCATGCTAAATTCATGCTTTTACATTAAATTAAAGCAGAGCATTTCTTTAGCATAGCCTATCTGTGCTATGGGACGTTTTAGCACTAAGTAGTTATTTAGTGTGTAACGTCTCTTCATGCATATCCACACTTGAGGTCATTGTTGTCCAGTCAGGGAAATGTGAATTGGAAATGTTTGGAGGGGGGAAATGGATCAGGATCCTGATCTTTTTGTCTAACAAATGGGAAAACCAGCATGGATCACTTGGAAATGACTAATTTCCTCTTTGACTGAAAGCCTTTACTGGTGTGAGATCCTGAAGACAACATGTCTTAACTTTAAAAGTAAATTTAACCTTTTTTAAAATCAGTTTAATATATTTTAAGTTGAAATTACTTATCCAAGTTGATTGTACTTAAAATAATATGAACAGTTATGCTAGTTTTTCTACTACATTTTGCCATGTCTAGAATTCAAACACAACCAGATGGTTGAACCCACGTGTGTGTTCTAAAAACTATTTACTAAAGTTCCAGTTAAGTCATAAAAACTGTTTTTTTTTTAAAGGTTCTCTGTTCAAAAGTCCAAAGTCCTGTTTTAGAACATTCTATTTTAGAATTTTGCAAACATTATGAGAATGTTACTTTTGAATGTTCTCTGAACGTTCTAAAACTAAAATGTTTCAGGAAAAAAACAGACTTTTAATAAACAATTTAAAAATAATAACATTTTAGGACATTACTAAAGACCACATAACTTAACCTTTGTTCATATCTTTAAAAGAACCTTTCCAAAAGAGATGAAATTCTAATTAGAAACGATTCCCTGTTTGAAAACACTGTTTTATTCACATTCACACAAGTGGAAACTCAATGCAAATTGCATGTACTCACCCTCAGACTTTCTACTTGGACTCCATCCTCGTTGTATGTGATCTCGTAGTGATACTCCACATACGGAATCCGGTAACATCCCTCCATTAGTTTGCATTGAGCAACGGTTTGGATCAGCTCCACTTTGTTAGGAGTTTCAATGAGGGTGGAATCAAACTTAGTGGGAACGCATGAAAATCCCTCTGGAAGGTCAAACACGAGCAATCATCAGAAGACTGTGCGTGCATTTACATTATTATTATTTACTATTTCAATTTCTACATCATTGTTTTCCCTCCTGGAACCTGTAGTATGAATGATATTATTGTAATGCCCACAGTGATGTACCTGGTGCCCCTTTGGACCCCACACATTTGCCTGCGTCTATAACGGTCTCGTGCGGGGTCTGAGAGTAATATGTCCTCAGCGCCGGCGCTCGGACGCACTGACTCATCTTGGGTTCGCAGTGACAGTCCTCGATGATCTCGACCTCTCGCAGACCTTCATACAGCACGACTCGGTCCACACGCACCCAGCCGGCTCACAGCCGGAGCTCAGGCCGCAGGACGGGGAGCCGCTGACGGGGCCTGAGGACGGGGAGTCCTGACGTCTCATCTGTAATGGGACAGATATTGAGCTGGGCTTCTAAGATATTTAAGCAAGTCATTATTTGAGATGCTTTAAAATCAAAAATTCAATTTGACTTAGTTGGCTGTAATATGTGTGTATGTGGTCCTGCTAAACCCTACATTAAACGACACTTCATGTCCCCACAAATATGGCAATATCTGAAAATCCTTTTTTAGGATAAATCAGATGTTATAAAGTGATGTTTTTTGAAAATGTAGAAATGCAGAAAGTTTGTGTGTGGTGAGTAAGTTTAGGGGTCTGGTGTTTGTGTGTGTGTGTGTGTGTGTGTGATGGGCAGGGTTAAGGGGTCAGGTTAGTGTAAGGGGATAGAAAATACAGTTTGTACAGTATAAAACCATTAAGTCTATGGAGAGTCCCAGAAAGATAGTGAAGCCGAGTGTGTGTGAGTGTGTGTCTGTATACTAAGAAGGTCATTGTTCAATGTTATAAAAATATACCTTTTAGTTGTAATTGTTTGAATCTAATGCACAATAATATCTTGCATGCTTGTTTTGATTTGGACAAATGTCGCCCTCTCGTGGTCATCTGTGGAATCGCTTTACCTTTTTGTGTCGCAGGAAATCGAGCATTGAGGAATATTTGGAAGCCCTCAGCCCCGCCTCTAATGACGTGGAACGCACTGATTGGCCACAATGTGTTCTGCACACGCCCACATCAACATTCACGGGACTGCCAGAAATATCTGTTACACGTTACAAAAAAAGGTAAGAAAGTAAAAAAACTGACTAAACAGCAAGATAGTTTTTTTTTACATAATAATATTAATTATATAGCATTGCCTCACCTTTGCCGATGTAGATGATGTGACTCTGGCGTCTACAGCAGGCTCTCTCTGCGAACAGGTTTCTGGGATCGGTGTTTTGACCTAAAACAGCTGCGACTGCATGACAGATAAGTTATATTAGTTCTCATGATAATAATAATTAATAACAATTTGTCATAGCGCTTTACATGGAAGGGGGAATCTTCCCAATCACCATTATAAACCATTCTCATTAATCCTTATGGTGACCAAGTTACTCTAGAAGGTACTTACTTACTAGCTACTAATTGCATCTTCAACAGTGTAATTAGAGCACTCTCTTGGAAAAGTATTTCATTACTAATTACTTTATAAATCCCATATCAACCTCGTCCAGTTGAACAATACGAGGATAGACATAAAAATGCTCTTTACATTCTTTCAAATAAATTATATAAAATTGTATAAATTATTATTGAACTGACCGAAGTATTTAAAGGGAGAAGGTTACATTATAAAAAATATATTTTAACAGTAAACGTTACATTTTTATGTTAAATCCACTATTATTTTATATAATTGTTCTATTGTTTATAAAGTATTTAATGCAATTACATCAGAAGCTACTGTAATTCAATTACAGAAAACAATTAGAGCAATCCCTTACTTTTTCAGGGGAAAAGTAATTAGATTACAGTAATTAATTACTACTTAGTAATGCATTACACCCATCACTGATAGAAAATGCATTTATTTGCATAGAATGAAATAATGTTGATATCAAGACTGTATAAACATAAAAAACATTTTAGTTAATTGAAATAAAATAAACATTACCTCAAAAAATTATATATATATATATATATATATATATATATATATATATATATATATATATATATATATATATATATATATATATATATATATATATATATAATAAAAACTATATTTTTAGCTAGTTGTCTAGGCATAATTTCTCATTTTTTAAGAAACACTAATAGAAAATATGGGAAACAAACAGTGAAAATTAACCTAAAAAACTAATTCAAAACAAGTAGTGAGGGACTGTCAAACTAAAGAAAGATGCCCTTTATTTTATTAAATATAATAATAAAAAAATAAATAAAATTATCATTTTTAGTTTAAATAGTAAAACATTTAAACAGAATAAAAATTATATAGACAAAACTAACAAAAGTACAAAAAATAAAGTAAATTTACTACCGAATTTTCAAATATTATTAAAGGTATAATACTATATTATAAAATATCTCATGAATTAATTGCAGTACATTTAAAACATGGTACTTATAAATTACTGTGGCAGAACCATGGTGTTGTAATGAGTCATTACCATATTCATAAAATCATATCACATGCCAGACATTAATATCCTGCAGGGTTACACAGATTAGACTGATCACACACATGCTCTATTACATTAATAACAATAAAACTGAGCAATACTCACAGGACTGATGGACGGCGCAGAGCAGAAGAAACACACACAGTGACAGTAAATCCATAGTCATGTTCTCCACACACACACACACACACACACCACGTCAGGTCTGTTCTTCAGTCCTGTTCCTCTGGGAATATTTATACCGGCTTCCACAAATGTCACTGGTTAAATGTTAAAGCTGGTTAAGTGAATGGGAGAGAACTTAATCAAATTTCCATCACTGTAATGCCTGCTGTTAGACTGAAGCAGATCGAAGCGC